>VYZV01016831.1:14002-54722 GCA_013401275.1 Pandion haliaetus | reverse complement strand
CGAAAGAGATCCTTTGAAGATACGGAGTCTGCTGGAGTAAAGAAGGCTAGAACGGAAGGTGAGACCCCAGAGGTAAAAGGGATGGGGTGATACTGTTGCTGAGAAAGGAAAATAAACATTTTAAAGCCTTTCAGAGTGGATGTTGAGTATTATTGACAAACTCATGTACGTATATGAATTACATATCAATACAAGAAGCAGATGAACACGCTTATTCTGTGCCACAAGATCCCAGTTCTCCCTGTCATCATCTTGGTGTGTTCAGCAATTTCTATTTCCAGATAGTGCTAAAGTTACGTGACGCCAAGAATAACATGGGGGAGTAGGAGCTGAAATTAGATTCTACTCCTTCCTCAATTTCTTCTCCTTCAGGAGAGCGCAATAATGTTAATTCACAGATGCCCGTGTGTTCTGATGGTAATTTTCCACCTCAGGATTAATTCCCAATTAAAAAACTGCTTGCTAGATGAGATGGATGAAAGAAATTTAATGCAAAAAAACTTTTGCAAATCAAGAGGGATTATGTCTGTGACATTAACGTACCTCAAGTTGCCAGGATCATGTGCCAAGGGGAACTGATAGCTTACAGGAGGATGTAAGACTAGAATGAACCTTAAGGATTCCTATTCAGCCTTGTGCACTGGGGATGCCGCTGCTGCTTCTGCCAGCAAAGATGCGATAGTACAACCTTGAAGATACTTTTTGGTGGCTATATGAAGAAATCTTTTTTACATCTTACAAACACCTTGAATAACACGATAGAGAATATCCTCTGCTTCCTTTCTATTGGTCATCCCATTAAATTCTTTTTAATAAGAATGCAGCATTCTGCACACAAACTTCGTTTCTTTTTCCTGTGTCTAGCATCAGGAAAGGGATTTTGTAGGTCTTCATTGAAGACGCTTTCTTCAGTTTATGTTGTTCTGACAGATGTGACTTTCAGTGAGCCAAATAAAATGGGCTCAAACAGTGCTGAATTCCAGATAACAAGAGAGGAATTGAGACCAAAAAATGTTTCTAAATATGATGTGGACAACATAAATTACATCCATGTTGACACTCTGTAGTATTTGCTTTAGTACTTGGTGTCCGGCCACTATTTCAACTATACCAGAATCAGAGGCCTTAACGGGGCATTCCACAGGCAATCATAAATGGGATGTGTCGCTTCGTGTAGTTGGTCTAAACTATAAATAATTCCTGGTGGAGAAGAGTGCCTATGCAATTAAATGCAAGACCGCTTTTCAGGAGTAACGTCCTTAAGTAGCTATGTCAAATGAGACAGCTTATGCAGTATACAGATGCCCCTAACGGCTACAGAAAGATGTCTTCAGTGCATTCACGTTCTGTGACCGGGAGGTGCTGCATGAAGCCAAAGATAAGTGTCTTTTGTTTTGAAGAGCTATTCCTGCTGAATGTCCATAACCAGCAATCTCTCTTAGTTTCAGAAAATGGCTCCAATCTAGTCCATAGGTAGCATTTCCCCATGAACTGGGGGAGTGGCACTGGGCTACCTATTTTTATTCTATATGTTGTCAAGAAATAGCAGTATCTGCATTACCTTTCAGCATAAAACAGTTTGTCCAGTGGATAAGTTAGAGTGAGCAAACAAGCAGACAGTATGTTTAAGTGAACAAGATCTCCTCAGCAATTACAGAGATGTTAGAGAAGCAGGTAATTTTTGAGTCTTTTGCCAGTATGACTTTTGAAGACCTTTGCAAACAAAACCAAAAGCTTTACTGCGTTTGCTTGAAGGTTTTTAGAGTAATTAAGAGATGCATCCCAACTGCGGAAGCCGAAGTTTCTAATATGGCGTGTCTGCCCTCAAAGATACCAGCATCAGTAATGACTGTCATATCAATGTAAAAAGTCTGTTGGAGTGAGAAGGAATCACTGCTCTTGAGGTGCTTTTGTAGACAACAGAGCTGAGTAATGACAAGTCGTCAGTACGTCTTTGTGCTTAGCTAGCCGTTTTGCAAAACAAGCCCAATTCTGTGGTAGCTTTGCACTTAGCAAGACCACACTGGTCTGTTGTCCTTTAAGGACTATTTGCACAGGACTTTCCAGACACTCAGAGAGAGTGCAGGTAATGTCTGTTTGCAGGGGAGAGTCAGATTTTGATGGCCATACCGCAAATGAGAACAATCAGTGCTTTGAAAAAACCCACTTGTGACCAGGTACAGTACATGGGCCTTACAAGAACCTGTAAGCAGCAGAGTTGGAGGAAGAGAAACATGTACGCTGTGCTTTGCCATTTGTCCTGGAATAGCCAAACTGGGCAGTCGGTGGGGGTTACTTATGTGTGATTTTGTTTATATGCACACGCGTGTATCTGCTGTCGGGTGCATAGTATAAAAAAAACCCTTCAGCCTCAAAATGAAGCAACACTGATACACGATACAGTGTGATACAGACTAATTTACTCCATTCAAATGTAATACAAAAGAGTTCCAAAGGGTGAGGCTGAACTTAACAGAAGTGAAGCAGTGGCCGCTTTCAGAATGTACACCAAATAGACTTTTGACTTGGAATCACTAGCTGGCTTTTATGTCCATTTTTCTGGAATCAATTCCAGAAATTTCACCCTGCTTCCTGGGCTGTTCGGTGGAGGGTAGGGCACAGGGCTCAAATACGATGATGCTGGTGCACACCAGCCCGAGGGCTCACACGGCTGTGTTGGCGGCAGCCCTAGTCCTAGCCCCTCTGGCTCGTGGCCCTTGGCAGGTTGCGGCTGTGCTACGCACAGGACTGACTTGCTGTGCGCAGCCGGTGACTGGCTGTATCAGCGTCACGAGCCTCGGCGTGGCTGCTTTTAGGTGTTCTTTGTGAGGTGGGGACGAAGGGCATTGCAGCCTTGAACTGGCCAGCGTGAAACTGCCCTTCCCTATTCCTCTAGGTAACCAGAAGAACCGCCTCGCCTTTCCTGGTTGAGGGTCGTTTGAAGCCCGCTCATCCAGGGGCCCTGGGCTCCTTTAAGCCCTGTGTGGTCTCTGGCCCTGAAACACTGTAGGTGTCTTTAAAAACACGTAGTTTACAAAAATTCCTGTTGTGCCCGAGGTAATGAGAGCTGACTTGCAGTCTACTAAAGTAGCCCTTTGCGACATTAAGAGTGCCTGCAGTGTATATGGAAAAGTGTGTTCGTGTCGGTGCGAGAGCGGCGCAGGGTCTGCTGGGGTAGTGCTGGGAGCAGTGCTTTGGGCGGAAGGTACACGGGGTAGTGAAGTCAAGCCCACCTTGCTAATTAAAACGTTTCCCGCAGCAGTCTTAACAACTTGCCGGCTTTTCTCGGGAGACAGATCTGTTCAGCTCTTGAAGGGATCCTTGGAGCAGTCCGGTGGGAGTGGGAGGTGGGTTACTGGGAGCTGGCCCTTGGGAGTGAAAGGGAGCAGTCCAGACTGGCACTAGACAAATGTGAGGTACAGACAGCTTTTTATCTGTTGGGCACACTAGCTGTAAAGCCTAAATATGAGTAAACTAAATTGCTCTTCGTTTGATTTATTAGTATATCAGAGTAATCTGATGTGGAGGTGCAAACTCGGATAGGCACACTGGTAATTCTCCATTTTAAGGGATTAAAATGCATGTGCAAGTACTTAGCATTTACTTATTCTGCTTTTGGAATCTCAAACGTGTCAGAAGCTTTGAGACATGAAAAATTTACATTTATTTCTGAAAAGCTTTTGCTTTAATAATCAAAGTACTCGTTTGTTGGCTGAGTTTCCAAGTGTGCACCAGTGACTAAACATGACTTTTTTTTTATCAGCTTACAGCTTTGATGGCTTAATACCAATGATGAATGGAGGAGTTGAGGATGATGCTGACAATATGCACGTTGATAGAGAGTTTGCTGTTGTATCAGGTGGGAGTGGACAGTTTCCTGTTAACTACAACAACATTCAAATGGTTGAAGACACGAAACAACAGGAGAGTACTTCTGTTGGACCAAAAGAGATTGAAGTGTACACTGTTTCTGCAATGCAAACTCCTTGTCGTTGCAAGAATCAATATGCATTTTATTTTTAATTTAAGTATAAAACTTAGTCCTTTATTTTTGCACACTGTTGTCTACAGTCTTGAAAACTATTGTATTGCTGTAACACCCATTATATTGGGGGTTTAGTAGGTATCTAAAATTAGCTGTTTCATGCAATATATTGTAATGGTGAAAGAGAAGGTTTATTAGTAGTTTTTTATTATTTCAGATAAACAGGAATCCACAATGGCTGTTTCACTTTTAACCTGAGGCTTGTATTATGTTGTGCCTTGCTTTTAATTGCTATAATTTCAGGTTAAAGGAAATCCAGAAATAATTTAAATTACTGATTTCATTTCCATTAAATAGATAAAATTGCTAATAAGAAGACTTGATAGGGAAACATAGAGTGCTTATATGGCTTTGAATATAGTGTATGTTAAAACTAAGCTATATTCAAAATAGTTCAAGAAATACTATAAAGAATAGTCTAGAGATATATATGTGTTCAGAGTTTGTTCAGACGCAATGATAGAAGTGCAGGATCCTGCTATGGGGTTTTTTTATGTAAATAAAAGACTGGACTTCGCAGGTCTTAAACTAGTATTTCGAACTAACGTACCTTGGAAAACAGTTTTTGTGTTTTGTACCGATCTTCATGAAACAGTCAAAATGTTACTAGTATTAGTGAATATTAATGCTCTAAGTTTTTTAAGGGTTGCTTAATCAAGATGCTTTTGGTAACCCCAGGATGCGTATAGAGTTTCTATTAAAACTGTCCTGGGTCAGCTTTTTCCATGCACTTCATAAGTACTGGCACGGAGTTACTATTATTACATTCAGAAATTAACTTCTTACTTTAATCTGTTCTGCGATAAATATGTTTATGCTTTGTACCACAGATCAGATTCACCAAAGGGAATTATAATTAATAGATATTTTAATATATTAAGAATAAGTATCTATACATATATATATATATATAAAATCAGTACTTAAAAAGTAGACTATGATATCTTCCAGTGATAATTACTAAGTGTTCTTATTTACGGAAAAATGATTGTCTTTCATAAATATACTCTGTTACTATAGGTGCTAATTTTTAACAAATCATAACATTCTGTAATTATCACTAGAACTATTCATTACCTACTTTTGCATATTAACTAACAGTAGTGCCATTTCTATTAAATTTGATTTGGCAAAGCCAGCCTATAAGAATTTATTTTTAAACAGGTAGAATTTTGCACTTTTCAGTTAATAAACACTATATGAAATTCCTTCTGTGCGTTTTCATCACTGAAATACGAGCTTCGATGTCTTGATGGGTTTGGGGGGGGAGGTTTCCCACTTTCAGTAAGAATTTGTGGTTAGTGAGTTCAGCTGATACGGTTATTTTAATTTCATAGGGACTAAACAGAAAACTCCAGTTAGTATATCCAGTGAGTTACAAATTGAACACATTTCTTGGCATTATGTGTTACCGCATGTGAACTATCAGTATCGTAATCCGTATTTCAGATAATATCCATGCAAAGGACTAATAGAGATCCAAAACTTTAGATTCTACCTTGTCAAACAGTGGTACTCATTATGCGTCACTTAAACAGGAACCCAATGTTTTACAAATGTGGGAAGTTACCAACAGACTTACTGGCTTGAACTGGAAACATGCAGTGAATGCAATCCTACTTGGCACATAGGTTTATGCATTCATGTATACATAAACATATGTGCATGTATCCAAGGATAATAACAGAATGTAAAATCTTTAAATGTCACCATATAGGTCTGTAGTTTCTACGTCTGCCTTGCTCATCTTTACAAATACAGGTGGAAATTTTAGATGTCCTTTACTGGTAGGCATTTTTAAGGCAGAATACATCACCCATTTTTTGTGCTAGTACTTTGAGTACCACTGCAAAAACTTAAGTTTCAGACATACTGATGAAATCTGTTTATGGAAATACAAAATACTGTACTAATTACTAAATTCAAAGGAGAAATTGCTTTAAAACAGTTGTTCGTGATTTTTGCATGCTCATCTTCAGAATTTTGTTTCCTACTACGAACCTTTTTTAGTCTTCTGTGCACTCTGCTGTTGCTATTGTATGGCATTTTGCATGTGGATTGTACAGATGTTATTATAAACTTACCATTAAATACAAACCTGCCTAGTATGTTATCTAGCAAGCTGCTAGATAAATTGAAGTACTTTCTGAATAAAGGAGCTTTGAAACATTTTATGTTAGCACCCCAACATAACATTTCTTTATTTGACCTTATTCAGTGTATACTGTACTCTGAGTTACCACTAAAAAGAAAAAAAGCGAGCCACGGATAAATTACAGCTGAAAAATAAAAAAAACCCAACCCTTGACCCTCGCACCAGATGCTCAGTTCTTGCATGTACATAATCTTTCATCCCAAGAAGGCATTACAGTTCAGGTGGAAAGATGCCTTTTATTCCACCTTTCAAAACACTGCCCAGAACGTTGTCTGCTATACTATATCATACAGTTAAATGAAAAAAATTCTGAGACATTCACGTTGTCTTTGCAAAGATTAATGTAGGCATATTTACACATTGGTTGTAGATAGACAGTTGCATTTTCAACATAAGAATCCATGCTACAAGCTTACTGGTCAGCTCTCGTTACTTTGAACTATCTCTATTGTTACAAATGAAGAAAGGGTAGATCTATTTTCAAAGCTGTGTACGGAAACATTTTTTAAATAAGTGGCGTATAGTGGAGACATTTTGATGTATTTCGATTTGTTCTTAATTGTTGGTGACAGGTGTATTTCTTAATGCAGATATGAGTAGCAGTAGCTCCATATTGAATGCACTGACAAATGGATGTGCCATCAATGGACATTTGGATTTCAGCGCCGCACAACAGCTCAGTGGGATGGATGCCAGGCGTGAGGAGTGTTTAACATTAACACCTAACGGAATAATTCCTGGAATAACTTCTCCCAGCAGGCATCGAATTCATACCAGTAACGGCACCGAGGAACCAGAAAAAGCCATGAATAATTCCACTGATATGTGTGGATCTCTACATCTGAATGGAAGCCCCAGTAGCTGTGTTTCTAACCGGCCCTCGTGGGTAGAAGACCCTGGAGATACTTTGCACTATGGACACTACCATGGGTTTGGGGATACTGCTGAAAGCATCCCCGAACTTAGTAGTGTTGTTGAGCATTCCAATTCTGTCAAGGTTGAACAGAGATACGACAATACTGTCCTAGGCACAATGTATTTGTATCACGGTTCCTAGAGGAATGACCTTTCTATCAAACGCATATTGAAATTGCTACCAAATGAAACTGGGGGGGTCAAAATCCTCACATAGCATTAAATCTGAAGATTGCAACTTCCTGCTATTTTTACACTTTGTTTATATGAAAAGTAAACCTTTAATTTGACAGCCTTATACAATAGTTGTAGTTTGTTGCATGTATGGGGCTTATTTAGTGATAAAATAGGTGCTGTTATGATGGAATGTTTATTATTTTCATTTTTTTATTATGGAATGTTCTGGTTTTGTATTTTTTTTATTTCTAAGCTTGTGAACACTATCTTTCCCTTTTTAGAGCTGTTTTCCCTGTTATTAAAACAATGTTTAACTGAATTTTGTGAAGAAAATGTTACGTATGTGCATCACTTAGAAGTAAAGATTTTTCTTTTCCATATCTTCTGCTGAAGCTATGGTAGCAATATCAGTGCCAGCTATCACTATGCAAGGTTGAAAGTGGCAATCTTCTGGAGCTTCTCTGACTTTATCGTTTGTACATTCGCTTGGTATAATTAGATGTTCATCTTTAAATTTTTCGAACAAGTTGTTTAAAAACGCAGAGGCAAAATTGGACAAAGTTACATTTCACCTTCTGTCGCGTAGAAGTGCTTTTCGTTGTTGTTGAGCTCTTTGCATTATAGAGTGGGAAAGTGGGCTGCCTTTGTTGGTCGCGGTGGGGTGTGCCTCACGTTAGCTCTGAATTTGTGGCGGTTTTCTTTGGCTTCTCTCCTTTCTATGTACGCTTGATATTTTACCATAGCTCACAGAGCGGAGGCATGTTGGCACTGTTCTGCTTTGTACACAGTTTAAAATTGCTGTTAATTGTTAATAGAATTTGCCAAGTCAAAATATTTGAGTTTGACTGTCTTGGATATACATTTATTGTCCTTTTTTTTAACATACGCTTTGAAAATGTAATGTTGTGTACTCTTTGGGCTATGCTCACGGAAAATACATTGTATTTAAAGCTTAATACACAAATCAACATATAAGTGCACTATATGAGCACTAACAAGTTGCTGCTTTGTGTTATGATAAGTGAAGAGTGGGGAAGAATACGGTAAATGAGATAAGCCTTCTGAATTGTGTTGATTTTTTTGTTCTTGTTTTGTTTAAAAAGGGACCTTTACAAATTGGATTTTAAAAAATAAACAAACATTACATTGTATCTGAATAATTTGTGTAGACATTATTATTTTATTGGCATTTAAGCAAGCCTTTAATAGTTTTTAAATCACATTTCTCCATAATCTTTCTCAGTGCAACTGTGGAATTTCTTGATTTTGTCAGTATATGGAAGCAAATGGGAACAGCCCAGTAAGTTGTCCGTGACTGAATTACAGAAACACATACTGGATATTCTGTGTATGAAGGTTGTATCAGCCCTGAACTCCAAAAATGGGTTAAAATACTGACTGATTTTCATGAAAATCATAGTCTCCTTCAAACATTTTTAGGCAAAATGCTACAGACCACAGAAGACAGTGTATTCAAATCGAGAGTAGCACCCGTAGGAAAGTTGACCCGTCCTTTTGCAAGTAGTTGGCCAGACCAGCAAAACTCAGTGCCTTCTGGAGACAAACAAGACCCTTAATGAACGCTGAATCTCAGCCTGAGGCAAGCTGTGCCTGGCATGCATGTAACCACTCGCTTGTGCTCCAACAACTGCATCTGGGTCCTGTTCTTGGACGATTTCAGTTGCTGATGTAGTGCCCAGAGGCACATGTGCTATTGCCATCATATTACCATGAGATATTAACCTAAATTTGCTGTAGCATTTGGTTTGGGGAGCTTTTTAGTATTTGCTGAGCTTGCTGCACATGTTTTCTTGTGCTTCTTCAAATAAATCAAAGCAACTCGTAGCTCTAGTAAGCACTGCCATCTTACCTGTGTGGCTATAAACTGATTCCTAAAGGACTTTCTTTGGGGAACAACTTGAGTTTGCACGTGTCTGTTCTGATGGTAAAATTTTAGGTACATCATTTTAGCATGACAAGATTTGTACTGCGTTCCTAAGGCAAGGTTTTTAAAATTTGTGTGCCTGGTTTTCCTTCACTTGCTTTTCACATCTTTTCACCTGAAAATACCTTGGAAGACACTGTTTCAAAGTCGGAGAGACAACTTACTGCTTTATTTTAAAAAGCACTTCTACGCACGTTTGTTCAGCCAGATGCCAACAGAGACATTTCAAGGTCTGTATCTGTTGTCTGGCCCCGTGGAAGCTAATTATTACATTATAATTAAATGTAGAAGCCCAGTGAAGGCCATATAATGTAGACACGCTGCATGGGTTTGCTGGGTAGCTTTCTTTATGGCTGATGTTGCAAAAGACAGAAGTCTGTGAGAGTATGTCTCAGCCAAGAGTGGAAATGGATAATTTTTAAAGCATCAAACAATTAGTCTGTAAGATTCCTGAGACTGCCATTTTACAGGTGCCTTTTGAGGCAACACGTGTACTTACAGCAAAGGCCATCTAAAATCTTCTTTTTAAATTATTCCATAAATCTTCAATAGAACATGAAATAGGGAGTCAGAGAATCACAGCGTGGTTGAGGTTGGTGGATACACACCCAAGTGTGTGGTACTGTTAGGAACCCATGCCACCCGCAGAGGAAAACAGTTTTCTTGTGTTTACTTGGGATTTCCTGTTTTTCAGTTTGTCTTGTAATTTCAGATAAATGTGAGCAATAAAACTATAAAAGTAATGAACCTAACAGATCCAACTGCACTTCTGGTGGGGAAGGTGCCAAGCTGGTAGGCGAAGAGCTTAAGCCGTCAAGCGTGGAATGAGTTCTACCAGGTGTAGCCCTGTCTTTCCATACGTAACTACTGTTGACAGAGGCCTTGTTTTCAAATAGCTCGCTGTTAAAGTACAGAGGACTTCCCTGGGTTTGCTGTCATTTAAGAAGGCTGGCAGGGCTCGCAAGCTCTCTTCAGGCCTCAGTTAGGGAGTTTGTGATGCTGCGAACAGGCAGCAGTGCTGAGCCCTTTTAACGATGCTGTGCTCTGCCATTCCTGAAAAGATTGCTGGGTTTTAAACACCTGGAGTTAAATTCTCACAAGTTTTTTGGTCAGCAAGGGCAGGAGTATTGTAGGACTGTTCATACTTGGGCCTTTTGTCCAAGTCTAGAATTTTCAAGGCTTTTATCAACCAAACGTTATTTTAGGTGATGCTTTGTCTTGCAGTTGTCGTGGTTCTGGGAGTGGTTCTCCGAAACTTGTTTGCTTTCCATCTGCCTAGATTTAACTCAATAGCACCACCATGAATGTCATATGGAATACACTAACTGGTTATTCTCATCACCCTCCTGGATACCTCTTTGGCTGAGGCTCAGTTTTGTGTGAAATTTCAGTTGATTTCTTTCTGGCTTATGTAGATGTTGTTGCTCTAATTACCCCCAAATGTAGCTTATTTCCTATTTCGTTTTTCAAAACCATCTGCAAAGTTTTGGCAGAAATACAAATAAGTACAGATTCAGGCAGTATTTTGATACGGAATATTTCTGACCAAGTAGGTGAAGTCTGGCGATGCTGGAAGAGGGAAAAGGGAAGTGTTACACAACTTCACACATGGTTACGGTCTTTAATATTTTTAACAATTGATCCCAATTCCAGATAAAATATTAGTCTAAACTTCTAACAGTTCTGAAAGCATTTGAGATATATATTAGATTAAGATGAGATGCTGCTGGGCTTCAAGACCCACTGCAAATGCTTTCAGACCCTGTGAACTTTGCTGAACGTTGGTCTTGCACCTGACTGTGATCAAATCCTGATCCTTGTTCAGACTCACTCACATTCCATAAGCTAGCAAAAGACTGTAAGTCTGTTTTACTAAACTTCTTTAACAAACTATCATCCTTCTGCAGTCTGAAACTGAACCCCAGCTTAATATTTATGGCCATTCCGGTTGCAAACAGAATACATCCAAAAGAGCTGCCTCACAAAACATCAAAGTCAGTCCTGAGCACGAAACAAACCTAGAATGAACAAGGAATCCTTGCTGTCCCGTACGCTAGAGCCAACCGACGGTACAAGCCTTTATCAGTAACGCACATTTTCTGACGTACGGCCTTGCACACTTCTCCACTTATTCTGTGTCCAGCCAGTTTCTTCCAGCCAGTGAAAAACTACACACTTTGGCGGGGGCACGGGGGGTAGCACGAAAACAAACAAACAAAACCCAACCAACCAACCAACCAAAAAAACCCCAAGCAACAACAACAACAAACCCACAAAACCCAAAAGCTCTCTTTGACCAGCACAGTACTGCCCGCCTTGCCGTTCCGAGCGGGCAGAGCCAGGGCAGGACGTCCCTCGCGTCCCTGGATCACCGTGGGGCGATGGCAGTGGAGGGTGAGGGGGTTGGAGCATTCCTGCCTTGCTGGTGCCACTGGATGTGACACGCCGCAGCGTCCCACTGGCACCGTCGAATCCTCAGAGATTTCTCTTCAGGGTGGTTACTACCCTGATGAAATTATTCTCTAATCATGCTTTCTAGGGTGACAAAAACCCCCACCTTCTCTGGCATTCTGAGAAGTGAATTTTCTTGTTACTCGCCTCTAACTCTCAAGTACAGCTTCATGTAAAGCCCCAGCTAAAATGAATTTCATGATGCTCCAGGGAGGAAGTCCTGGATGCCTTGGTCTGGGGGCAGGTGAGCTGGGGATGAAGCGGCGTTGCAGATTTCCTACAGGACTGGAAAGAGAGGAAGGGCAGAGAGGAAACTTCCCGGGCTGGGCGGCACGGAGAGCTGCAGCAATGCCGCTGCAGCCAAGAGGCGGTGGTGGGAGAGGGCACCCTGGGAGCACCCCACTTCACGGCTGCCACTGCCCTGGGGGGGACGGGCACACAGGGCAGGAAATCTTTGAGACCCAGCTGAACCAAGAAAAGAAAGAAAAAAGAAAAAAAAAAAAAGAGTCTTGCGTAAGCAGGGTTTACTATTCCTGGCAACTGGTAACTACATTTCTGCTGCGCTGCCTAATGACTCCCAGATATTTCACACCTCTCCTTCCGTTCCCGGAGTTTCCTGTCTCGGAGTGGTGACTGGCTGTTCCCAGGCAAGGATCAAAAGAACTCTGGTTTAAAGCAGATGGTTTATTTTAAAAGCATATCTGGCTGTAATTTTTTTTTTTTTTTTAAATACACTACAATAGTTCGTAACAGTTCCATATGCTTGGAGTGTGTATCCATATTAAAAGCTTTGCAACACTCAAAATCCTCCCCCCCTAAAAAGCATAGTGAATGTTATCTGTGGTATGAGAATAAAAGTTAGGCATCCTCTCTCCCTCCAAAACGCACAGGTTTTAATGAGTAACTTCTCTTTGCTTCCGTGTGACTCAGCTGCACATACAGGGCTTGATAACCCTTCCCAAATCAGTAGGAATTAGCCTCAACTGGCTGAAATGCGAGCAGGGGAGACGCGTTTGTCACTGAAGACAAGTCCCCTGGCTCGATCGCTAGTCTGAGCACTGTTCCACAAGGAAAATAACTGAATACCTAAAGCTGAACACGATACCAGGCTGCATAGTCTTAATTATATTTCTTCTTGCCGGGCTAGCATTCTAAGTTAAAGAGGAAAAATATGTTATTCTGAGTTTCTCTTCCTGCAAAGGCAGGATGTAATCTTACTCCAGAGGAAACACCACATATTAATAGAGCTCTTCTCTTGATGTTACCGAAAGGTCAAGCATTGTTTGTTGGTGCTAGCTGGCAGCTCGGTCTCACCAAAGACACGTGTGCTTTCCTGTGACGACCACAAACTTAACAGTGTCTGCGGTTTTTGCCGGGTTTTGTGTGGGGGAGGAGAAGTTGGGGTTTGTTTGCTTTTGTTTTATTCTCGCTGTTTCTAAGAGGTGTTGTGAGTTAGATCAAGTCTCAGTAACATTAGGCACATAGCTTGGAATCTCAGTTTATTCTATTCTATATTTGACAAATTGTATAATACAGCATATTTTATAAAAATCAGTACCAAAAAGACAAATTATAAAAATCAGGTAGGTACACAATGTAAGAAGAACCAAGCATGCATGATGCAGAGAAGCACTTACTTAAATGGTAATTCCTGGGATCAAGCAACTCTCTCAACAATAAGATGTCCAACCAGAAAATTCTCTAAATTCTAGGAAGTACAAAACCCTCGGGATTTTTTTTATATATACATAGAGTTAATTGTCTTCCTAGTAGCTGGTGCAGTGTTGTGTTTTGGGTTCAGTGTGAGAATGATGTTGATAACGCACCGATGTTTCCAGTTGTTGCTCAGTAGGTTTAGACCAAGTCAAGGATTTTTCAGCTTCTCCTGCCCAGCCAGCGAGAAGGCTGGAGGGGCACGAGGAGTTGGGAGGGGACACAGCCAGGACAGCTGACCCAAACCGGCCAAAGGGGTATTCCAGACCATGTGACGTCATGCCCAGTATCTAAACTGGGGGGGAGTTGGCCGGGGGAGGGGATCGCTGCTTGGGAACTAACTGGGCATCGGTTGGCAGGTGGTGAGCAATTGCATTGTGTATCACTTGTCTTTCTTGGGTTATATTTCACTCTCTTTTTGTTATCTTCCTTTTCATTGCTATTACTACTACTATTATTGTTATTATTATTGTTATTATTATTATATTGTTGTTATATTTTTGTTTCAATTATTAAACTGTTCTAATCTCATCCCACGAGTTTTACTTGGTTTTGATTCTCCTCCCCATTCCACCAGGGAGGGGGAGGAGTGAGCGAGCGGCTGCGTGGTGCTTAGTTCCTGGCTGGGGTGAACCAGGACAGATGTGTAACAGCTCTTTTGCGGTGTACCTGAGCGGTGCTGTCCCTCAATAGGGGTAGTTGTCCTGTGGCCTCTGGCAGGTGGAAGTTCCACACGAGGCAGGAATACTCCAGCTGCTGTATTGGAGCTAAAGAATCGCCATCATCCATGAAGGATCTGAACTACAGCGGCTGCACCCACCCTAGTATTTTCAAGGGGTCTGCAAAGCTGCCTTTTCCTAATGCGGGCAACACCTGCCTGTCAGCAGGGCACAGTCAGTATGCCAGACCTGCTGCGCAGTCTGCAGGAGGAACGGGGTAGAGGAGTTTGTGTAATCATTGACAAAGAGCTTCATCTGCCAAATATTTTTAGAACTTTAGGAAGAAAACGAATCTTGTTACACTTACTGGAAAACAGCCTCTGGGACATGAGCTGAGGGAAACTAATAGTGGTGATCTGTCAAAACGGTATGTCAAACAGGCCTACTTGCAATCGCCACAGCTGCAGGGCAGGATGGGCGACCTCCACGCACATTTGGGGGTGTAGCATGCCCTGCTGGAGCTTCTTACGTTTCTCAAGTACTGCACATAATTTCGTATGCCTACAGCTACAAAATGGCTACTACAGAATTAAGTAGGAGTTGGTCTTTTCACTTCATGCTCAACGCATGCTCTCTGTTTCATCCTGCAGTCCTGGTTTCCCGGTTTCTTAGCCGGTGCCTTGCTGGAGCACATTGCGGCCCTGGTCCAGCCTGGGCACCGGTGCTGTGCTGCCTTCCCAAGGCAGCGAGGGCCGAGGGCAACCGATGGACCTGGGCACTGCCCGCTGTGAGCGGCAGTCGGGACACCGCCATGCTGCGCACCAAGACCAAGGAACTAAGAAACACTCCTGGAAACCGCTGGGCAGGATGAGTTTTGTTCTGAAAGACTGATTCGAACTAGAGGTCACATCCTGCGCCGTTCAGCATCGGATGCGAGGAAAGGGGCAGTGGCAGAATGACCGTCACCCCTGGCAGACCCCTCTCTGCCCTGGGACCAGCAGGCCCTCCCAGTCCCTGGTGCCATACCTCGCTTGCTGGGGACGATGCAGTCTCGGTGGGCGCATCGGCTGCGACGGCCCCTTTATTTCCCAAGGTGTTGATACGCTGCTCAGATCAGCTCTGCGCAGCCCCCAGCCAGGCCTGTGCTGGCTGGAAGCTCTAACCAGGTTAGCGTGGCACCAAGCCCAAAATAATAAGCCCTGTTTATTAGGTCCTCAGCACTCTGCCTGAAGTTAAGCCTGCCGTGACCTCAACAGTAAAAGGCAGAACAGCTGAGGGAATAATCCTGCTGAACCCAAAGGCAGGAGAGTAAGATCATCCCTCGCACTCAATTTGCAGAGCGAAAGAGCTGAGATATACGCAGGTGACATCTCGCACAGGACAGCTGGGTCGTGTGAGACTAACGAGAACAAACACAAACATGATTGCCTCATCCTGAAGGAAGTTCCGAAAACGACCAACAAACCAGGCACACAGTGAGGTGGAAGGAGCAGAAAGGTGGCATCCTCGGTATGGGCGGGTCTTCGAGACAAGGATTCTCAAGGAAAGATACGTCCAAAAATCCAGTGATGAGATGAAATGAGATCCGGTGATGAGAAATCCAAAGATTTCAGGAGCCAGAAGAGGAACACAGGCCAAGCAGCAAAATGCGGTGATGAAAATACTCAGCCTGGGAACAAAGTAGTAACCTCTTTGCCACAGATGGCACCAACGATTTTATTATTGTTAGTGAGCTTTTCAATTATTGTGAATAAAGTGAGCCATCCTATAGCTGTCCTATGTCTCCTGTAGAGACCTTACTATGCAAAGCATTGAAAGATTTCAGTAGAGATGTGCTCCCAAGCTGTGTAAATTCACATGCTGGACTCAAAATTCATTTATACTGAATTTGAGCAATTTATCCAGACACTGGAGAAATTCAGATATATTATATCATCACCCTGGTTCTGACAGGAAAACCACTTAAAATTGCAAAGGCTGAAATATGCATAAAGCGAAACTATTTTTCAATAAAGAGAAATGCTCCCAGAAATGGTATTTAATTTAATGGCATTCCAGGACAATGTTTGACACCAGTTTATGCACATGCTCTTAAACCTGTATCTTCACGTATGTTGCTTCTGGGAGCAGTAGAAGGAGTAGCAAGGGGAAAAAAAAGGAAAAGGCAAATGTAAAGACCGAAGTCTGCTATGACCTGCAAGATACAACCTTTCCAGAATTAGGGCAGAGTTACATATTTCACAGCCATTTGCTTTCAAAGGGCCAAAGTCTGCACCTGGTGCCAACGACATACGGTGCCCATTTTACCTGATGCAGATGTTTGTTTTCCCTTTTTGCTTAAGCAGCAAATAAATTTGCCCAATCTAAGCACGATGTGGGCTTGAGGAACTGCAAATGCTGGCCAGGAGCAGAGGTCCATGGGTACCAGGTGGACTCCAAACCTCCAAGTGATCTGCCACCACATCTGGTGCACCACTGAAGTGCCTGAAAGATACACAAAATACTCTATATACACTAAGTCTGGATTTTTTGAGGAGATCAGGACAGGAAGGTCCTCAGTGCCCTCAGGGCCTGGGCAAATGTCGCCTGGAAAAGTCAATGGGAAGCTGGGCCCGGCCTGGCCCTCATGGCGGGGGGGGCCTGCGCCGGCTCGGGGGGCATCAGGGCAGGCTGGGCCTCACTGAGGTGCCCTCCCGCGTCCCCACCTCCTTGTTCGTGTACACGTCCTACGCGGTGTGCCCCAGCCAGCAGTGCGGGGAGGATACTCGGTGTGATACGCAGCCGGATGCTTGCCGCTGCCTGAAGGTTCTTCGGGCATTGCCTGCCAGCGTTGCGGTGTCTTCTTTGGCACTCGCCACCAGCAGCAGGCTGAGGGTGTCCTCCCATAAGGGTGAGAGCTGCCCGGCTCCTCCTCACGGGCAGGCCCACAGGTGAGCCCGGCGAAACGCGTGGATTGAAAGTCCGCGTGTGCTGCGTGCCTCGGGGGTCCCCACGCAGCCTGGCTTCTCCGGCTCTCCTCTCCCCTTGGCCACACCGTGCCTCAGGCTGGCTGGCACTCCTGTGGAGACACGGCTCCTACCAACCCACGCGACCCACAGGGTTCTCTCATCGCCACATTATTCAGTTATTTTTCACCCGCTTTGGTATCTGTGATGGTGATAAATGAAACCTAAGCTAGCTGGGCTCCCTACCAACCGCTGCTGAAAGGCCATTCATTTCCTACCTTATCGGTTTGGTTGTATCACCCCTTTCCCTGTCTCCTCCTTGGGCTCCTTCACTACACGTCCAATACATGCAATTTCCTATCATCTTCAAGGCCTTTCATTTATCACCAGCTCCTGCAGCCGTCGTTCAGTACAGTCTGAACTTGCTGACTCTGTGTGGGCCACCCTGCCAGCTCCTTCACCCCCTTGCTGTATTTTTAAGCAAACCTCTCCGTGCTTGGAGAAATTCCCCTTTCATGTCCACTAATATACTTCACAGTGCTCCTTGAGATGCTCCCTTGAAAAACCTGTCTTTAAAACCTAAAACCCCCCACGTTTCCCTACTTTTAGGCCACTGGTGGGCTGATAGTAAAACCTATCATGTTGACCAGCATTGCCTCCTGATTTCTTGTACTACCTGCCTGTATCGGCCAGTCATCTCTTGTCCTAGATGTGGTTTACATATACCTTGAGACAAAAACTGATTTTTTTTTTTTTTAGTTGTGTGTTTACATGGACTCTAGCACAGTGAAATTCTGGTCTTCCAGTAATGATAATAATAATGTCAAACAGCAGCAACAACACTACTAAATTAAGAATATAACCTGGGACTCATGTACTCCATGGTATGATGGGACCAAAAGCCACAGCACACAGCAGCAGCTCCAGCTTCTGGTGGCAGTAACACTGCAACATAGTCTTTTCTCCTACTCTTTTACACACTCTCCATAGGAACATATTTGAAAATAACAATTAATATGAATGTTGTGGATTGTGTGCCATTGTGATTATTCGCAAGAAAAGGTTGATTTATTATACACTTAAGAACAGCCTTCCTCCACATCCTGCTCCTGTAGTATGTCAGGCTGAAAAATCTCCTTTCTTTATCTCAGGTCTCATTTTCAGACCTGCTTCCACCTTCCCAGTCAACACAAATGTGTAGGGTTCCCCATCCATCGTATACTAATTCTTGTCTGCAGCCAGGGATCCAGCTCTGCTCTCACCCTCCTCCAGACTCTCTTTCCTGCTGCTCCATGAGGGTGTGCAAGCATGTGCAATACCCTAAAACTGAAGGTGAAGAGGCACTGGCAAAGAGAGAGAGAGAAACCGAAACAGATTGTTCCAAATCTGTTGGGAGAAAAAAAACAACCCCAAAAAACGGGGGGGGGGGGGGAAGGGGGAACAAACAGANNNGGGAATGGGGAACAAACAGAAAAAAATCCCACCCCAAAGCAACAAGGAAAAACTATACTTGGGAAATAAACCCCAAATTGTGCAGCTATGGAGGTGCAGGGCTCACAGGAGGGCAGCTGATGGGAAGGAGGTCGCAGTCCTGGCGAGGGCTGGACGTTCACTTCTTTATGGGAGCCTAAACCCCGCAGGAAGACTCTGGAGCAAGAAGCAGACTCCACATCCAATTTCCCACCCGAAAATGGTTAACAGGATCAAACAGGACTGGAATAGAGGATAGCCAGCTAAGACATCGAAAGAACCCTCTCAGCAGCTACTGTGTCCTCTGTCCCTTCGCAGTGTCCGAGCCCAAAGGTGAGCGGAGCCGTGCGGCTCTTCCTAGCGCGATGCAGCACAGCTGCTCCTTCACAGCTGCCTGTGGCAAGCAGGCGATGTTCCCCAGCCCTTCCTCGGGCTGCTAACAACGCACAGTCCCCCTGCTCGGCAGAAGCCAGGGGCTGCTAGGAAAGACTAGGTGGGTTTTTTGTAGCAGGTCAGAAGCGAGCTCCAGTCACTCCTGTAATTTCCACTACTGAGGCTTCCAGGGAGCTGGGCTGGTACAGTGAAATCAAAGTGCCTCCTCAAATGGTGAGGGGAGTAAATCGGGAGAGGGTTGAGAGAATGGCTGTTTGACACAGAAGAAAAATGGGAAAGGACAAAAGCAAAGTGGGGAAGGCATTTAATGAGGCCCCAGTAAACACTTTGAGCAGAAAGGTCTGTGCACTCCCACGCAATGCCTTGCCCGGTCCAAATGGCTAGAGGTGGGTTTTGGTGCACTTAGGAACTTTTGAAGGATTTTAATCATCACAGATTGTGGGAAGGGGAGCTCAGCACGTGCCTTGTGTAGCATTTAAAATGTGGGGAGGTTTTTGTCTTGCAGAATACTACATGTTGAGCATACTGGTTGAGTTGGTCTCTGGTTGCACCTACGTTTCCACTGTGCACATCGGCTCTGGTGTCCTCTTGAGAACCTTCTCCCTGAGACAACTTTGTACGGTAAATGGGAATGGCATCATGCCAAGGAGTGTGTTTTGGCTTGCACAGGGGACTACAGAGTGCGTTTTCTAAATAGTAATTCGCTATGCTTTAGAGCACATGGACTATGGGAACATATGGGCCCCTTTCCACAATTTGGATGTTAGGAAAACAAGTCTTTGTAAGGAAAGAGATAGTATTGTATCAGCAAAGAGACAGACCGAGTACTGTGCCAGATCCCGGAACAGAGCTATTGAATTAGGGGGCTACTGAATGAACTGCAACTACAGTGAAATGGGAAAAAAAAGAAAAAAAAAAAAAAAAAGGCAGAATCTCATCAAATACAGACTCAATAAATAAAAACAGCGGGTGTCAGTTGGGGTGCCAAATCCAGAGAGAAACGAACCACAATTAGCTGAGAAGACTGAAGGTAGAAATGTGCTTTTATTTTAATGTCCAAAATGAGAGCAAGTGTGAGCACACATTTCCCACAGCCACCAGGAATGGGTGACGGCTCTCCATCACGGGCGCTGAAGTCGATCTGCCTAGTGCCGTGCAACAGGAGAGAGCCTGCACACTCAGTGGTCTGCCAGGGGCTCAGGGCTGGGCAGGAACGGCCAACATGCCTCAGCACCTTGGCCTCCGCGTGCAAGCCATAGCGATCGGACCATACCAGCTCCGGACAGCTGGCTGGAGAAGGCTCTCTCACTTTTATAACCCTTATACGGCTCTTGCGTAAGGCTGAATCATCTTTTCTCCCTGCCGTGATTAAATGAGCAAAGGCAGAAGAAAGCTCCTTGGGGATCTCATGGATTACTGACTGCTCTACCCATCCTCTGACAGGTGGCTGTAGTAAAGCATCAGAGAAGTATTTTTGCCTGTTCAGCCAGCTACTAACTCAACTGGCTCAATTTACACATCTGCCAGAGTCCAAGCATGTATCTCTTTGCTATGCTAAGTGAGGACCACACATTGCCTCACTGTCTGAAGCCCTAATGGGCAGGTTAGCTCAGCTCCTGTTGTAACGAATTTCTGTGCATTTTCCCCCACATTTCACTTTTTGAATATTTAGTATTACACATGTGGAAGGTATCCAAATGGTCACCAGGCTTATCTTTCCGGATACGCCTCTGGTAGGTCCTAGAGCAACCAGAGGCTATACAGAGCGTCCCAGCCTCAACCCCAAGGCAGTCCTTGACCTCCAGTTCCTTCATCCCTCACGTGCATCTAAAGCCCTATGCTTCTGCATGTCTTCTAATAATCTGTGAAGACAAGAGGGAGATGAATATCAGCTTGCAATGGCTAATGATGGAGCCTTCATAGGGTTTCACTATCACGTCAGCTACTGCTGCAAATTAAAATGAATACATTTCTATCTAAATAAGGCTGGAGCTCAGACACTCAGCACTCCCATCACTCCTGCGGCTGGATTACGGCACCTGCTGGAACCAAAGGAGATGGTCCATATGAAAGCCCACTTGAGCAGCTTTCACGTGTTATTTGGTCTGCATACCTCTTGCTTAACCTGTAAAGAGGTTTTAGTCAATGCAGAGGTAATGGACACAAAACCCACCTTCTAAAACCTCAATATAAAGGTAGAGCCTGGGATGTATTTCTGCTACCTGATATATACATTTGTTGGAGAGAAAGTTGGATGTGAATTGAAGACTCGAAAGAAATTAAATTACTTGAGAGGGTACTGTAATTGAAAAGAAGAGAAACGTGTGTGCTTGAAACAAATTTATTTACTACCATGGGAGAACTGTAATTGAAAAGAAGAGAAACTTGTAGAGCGGAGCATTTGGAATTGACTTGAGAGGGAGAGAAAGTACGGGGCTCCTCACTCTGAAATGAATTTCTTGCTTGATTTGTGGTACCAAACTCTGGAAACATCTCTACCAATTAACTTGAAACTGTAATGTTTTGCCCTAGGGAGTCAGGCATCCCCGCGTAGGGATAGAAAAGTAAGAGGCTTTAAGCTTGTTCCTCAGCTCTTACACAAAGTGGAACAAGGCATTGACTAAGATATAACTGATGGCAGCACTAGGTCTAGATTTCAGATGCAATGTCACCAAGGTTTTCTTCTCTGCCTGTGAAAGCCCAGTTGTGCCTAAAATCTAGCTTGGGGTAAAACTGAATATGCATCATCCTGAAATGGCTCATGAAAACAGAACTATCTCAGAGAGCCCTATTACATGAGCAAAACAACACCGTTCACCAGCTTCTGGCTAGTACCTGATGGAGGAGACGGTTTGTACTTCTTATACCAGAAGAAGATAAAAAGAAGGGTGATGCTGAGCACCATAGAGGCTTCCCTGTAATCAAGAGATGGGACTGTCTGGCACATCCTTCCCAACACGCAGTCCAAACAGCGACTGCTCTGCACCAGAAGGTGTGCTGCAGCCTGCCCCGGGGCTGGGAGCCACCAGCCCACTCCCGGTACCGTGGACCTTTATGAGATGTCACCATGGGACTTCAAAAGGACCAACAGCTCTTTCACTGTAGTTGCCACTTGCAGCCTCTTTTGGGAATTCCCTCAGTACCAAAACATGGTTCTAGGCTGAAAACAGGTGAAAGATGGCCTTGCCAGATCTGTGCTTGCTGCGCTACAGATCCAGTAGCTTGGCTCACTCTGGAAAACATCTGTGCTAGTTAGGTCTTCTCAGCCACAAACCCTACGAACTCAGCCTGTGAGCATAGGGTCAGAGCTTGGGTTTTTTTCTGCCTCACCCATCACCGAGTGCATTTGGGACCATGCAGGGTGCTGAAGGCTTTCACTGGCACCTCTGCAGCCACTGGGCAGGTGTGATTGACTGGCCACATAATAAGAACTTGCAAAAGGAACCAGCTGAGGATGCACAAGAGAGTGGATGCCTTAAACTACTTTTTCTTCCTTGCAATAGCTCTGTAGTGTAGCCATGAGTCAAGTGCAGTTACAGTTTCATTTTGTCGTAAAGCTCAGGTCACTTTCAGGCTTCAGGGCTTCTTATGGAATTGTGCTCCAGAATCCAATTTTTCATTAAATTTACTTTTTTTTTTTACCGTGTACATTTTTTTCTTTGTAAGAACACAGAAAAAAATGAACAGATGCATTGAGTCTGACTCAGGGACAGTCTTATCCAATATCATATTTTCCCTGATACAGCTTTCTGACCTCTGACAATTTCTATCTAAAGGAATTAGGATCAGAGGGTGGGATCACTGGGTGATTCGTGTTGGACGGGACCTCAGGAGGTCCCTCATGCACCCCAGCTCCAAGCAGGCGCCGGATGCTGCTGGCCGTCTCTGCTGCCGGGGCTCGCTGCTGGCTCCTGCCCCAGCCAGAGCATGTATCTGCAGGCTAGTTTTCCAAAGCCTTTGACTGCATTCCCTGCATTAGTTTGTTTCATTATTGTTGAACCTGTTTATAATTTGAACTTCTACAATGTGCTTTGCCAACGAGCTCCACAAATTCAATATACACCATGTGAAAAAGTACTCTTTTGTCTTTCCAGTCTCTGTTTGTGGTGGTGCATTTCTTCCCCCTCTGGGCTGAGCTACAAACTCAGGAAGTCTCGCTAGGCCTTAGTGTAAGTGTAATGGGTTGGGCGGTTAAGAGTCCCTTGACTATACCAGGAACTCTTGCATGGCTAAGACAGGGAGCTGCGCGGACCATCCCAAGGACTCCTGCTGCCTGGCGGAGGCAGGGGACAGGAGTGGAGATAATTAGTTCTCTCCTGACAACCTTGAGACATATCTCAGTCCTCTCCTTACAGCCTTGAAGCATCCCGTATCTGAATCTTAAGTCATGCTCAGACAGCCTTGGAGCCTTCTTTATCTGAATCATAACTCAGGCGAAACGGTACCAGCGCAGCTGGAATTCCAGTAATTTGCTGATGACTAAAGCAAATCATCTCCCAGATCTATAAACAGTGGTACTAAGCGAAACCCTTTGAGGTCTCCTGGACTGTAGTGGGCTGCGACCAGCAGCTCCCTCTGAGCGGGATGCCTCTCAGAGCTCGCAAACTTTTCTGTTTGCCAAGATCAGAGAGAGGTCTGTCCCTGAAAGCCGACATTGAGAAAGATGCCAAAGCATTTGCCGTGAATATTTTCACTGCACTCAAGGGGAATTTTTAGCACGTGTACCTCTTTTACTTGCTTATGTATATATCTCTTAGTGTCTTTATGCGTGCGTGTGTACTAACCTGAATATTCTATAGCAAATATATTACAAATATTGCTTTCCAAATCTATACTTAAATTACTGTCATGAACTTTATTCGACTGTGACTGACTGTCAGGCTGCTATTATACTCACAATCTCTTTAGATATAAACCGTTGACCATCTGAGACTAGGAGTTGATCCAGCCCCACCTCAACTCCAACAGGAGTTTAGAAAGCGAGGGGGCCTTCTCTGAATGTCGTGACTCAACGGGAGGCTCTCCCCTACCCTTTTACATTCCTGACCTCTGTACAAATCATGAGAAATCAATTCTAACTTGGTTTTCCCTTGTATGTTTCTCTTTTACCCTATTGCATCTTTGGTCTCTGTATGCATAATTTTAGTTTGATGCTAACTTGATTTTCCTGTGTATGTTTCCTCCATGTATTAAGTAATAGGGTGAACCTTGCCATCAAATTCTGTGAAGTCACTTTTTAATATAAAGTCCTATTAAATAATTTTTACTAAAACCCTTGGAGGTGATTCTTTAAGCGGTCCAAACCACTCTATTTCACGACACTGTTTCATTTGGTGACCCCTGCTTCTGTGAGAAACAGTGAATAAATTTTCTTATGCAGCACACAATTTTATAGAGCTGTATCATATTTCTCCTCCATCGTCTGTTTTCCAAGCAGAGGAATCATATTCTGTTCAGTACTTTTTATGAAGCGGATCTATATAGCAAATTCTAGTTATTCTCTGTACGTCATTTTCATTTCAGCTATAACACTTTGAGATGAGATTACAGTATACGACAAGAGGACGCATCATAAATTTATAGTGTAATGATGCACCCTGTTTTGTACTCCCTGTTTCCCTAGTAATTACCAAGAGTCTCTTTACTGCTTAACACTGAACTGATGTTCTCAAAACACTACCAGATCTTTCTTATGTGTTTAGAGGAAATGTAGAGCCCACCATTATGTATATGTATGTTGTTAAGATTGTTTTCCCTACAAGAATTACTGTGAATCTAATAACACCAACTTTCATCTCTGACTTTATTTCCAGTTAATCGGTACTGGGAGGTCCTTCTGCAACTCTCTGCAGCTGGTTTCAGTTCAGATAACTCCGGATAACTTTGTATGACCAACAAACCCTCTCACCTCACGAAGGATGCTTTTCTTCCTACATCACTTACAAGTATTTTGCGTAATGTAGGTCACAACATAAATTTCTCTCAGACTTCGCCCATATTCTCTTTCCAGCTGCTTATTTATCCTTACTTTTATTCCCTGCTCTTAAAGCTGCTCTAAAACTTTCCTGTATCCTGGTTACTTCAAAAATCTTTGATAAAGGGCCTTATCAAGAAGCCTTGAAAGAATTTACTTGATTAAATACACCTGATGAAAGAGGGTTACTCCCCCTACAAAATCCACATTGATTCTTTCCTGTATGTCCTGTTCATCCATGTTCCTCCCACTTCTGTCTCTCACTAGCCTGACAACCAGACTGTCTTCTGGAAAGTCAACTCACCTCCGTGATCTCCAGACTGGCCATTTTAAAAAGAGGTGCCACATCAGCCAGCTCTGTCCCTGTGCAAGGAAGCCTCACCTCACCAGTCCATGGCACGCCGTCTCTGAAGTCCTCGGCTTTCCCTGCCAGAGCCCCAGCTCTCAGTTTGGTCTAGATTTTCTTCTAGTGGCACATTAATCTGAGACAGATCCATAGGCAAAGAAAAGGTTTGAACTCCCCCAAGGGCCTCTATAGCTTTTTTGCCCTCTAATTCTGAGGAAATTTTTTTTTTTAGGCCTGCCATGCTGTGGTTTTCCATTTAGTCTGCCAGAACTTATCCTGTTTTGTATCGCCCTCACTGGGCAATGTCTTCCATTTTCTGAAGGGATTTATTTATTTACTTAACTTCTAGTAGTGCTCTTTATGATTTAAAAACAGAGAAGTGTAGCTTTTTTTTGATTCCTTGTAGAGTCCTTTAAAATACATTTTTCCTTTCATCCTCTGATGCAGTGTCCATACAGTGTCTCAGTCCCATTAGGTACTTCTGGCTGTACCTTTTCACAAGCTTCCTCACTTTTACATTATTGTAATGGACTTTTTTTTTTTTAACCTTTCCATTCCTGTAAGGATGTTTAAATTGAATATGACCCAGGCCTAGTGTGCCATTCAAGATTAGATCGAGAATTGCATCTTCTGAGTTTTCTGGTGACTTGCTGTGGCTAGCCGTGCATGCGCTTATGTTGTCCATCAGTTCAGTCTCTCCACCACGGTCTGTCGTGATGGTTCCTTGTCTGCATGGGGAGCACTGAAATACATTGTGTTTTCCATTCTCCCAGGCTCTCTGATCTCCCTTAGCTTTTCCAGGTCCCTATCGCCTTCTTGGCCAGACGGCTGCTGGCAAAGCCCCAGTACTGCACTGTTATCCCTCGGATTCCCCACTGCCACTAGAGACACCCCCACCTGGCTTCACCCTAGGATACTTCCTGACACTTCCAGCACCATTCCCAAGCTGGAGCAAGTTCTAAATACTTTGTGCCCTGAAAGACTGTCGTTGTAGAGACGGACACGACACTGAATATCCAGTTGCAGCAATCACCCTTTATTTTTCAAGCAGAGCCTTTTTATATACTCTACCATTCTACTTTTCTCCAGTCCACTCTCACATCACGCGCCAGCCAGCCAATACAATTGTTGATCACGCGCTGTTCATGCTCTGGTCAAAGCCAGGATGTTTGCCAACCCCTAGAATGCTTATCACTGTGTTCAGGAGTCTAACAGTTCCTCGGACTTGTTTGCTCAGCTTTTCTCGGGACTCTCCAGTCTCTTCAAGGCTACATGGATATCTGCTCAAGGTCAATGTTAAACTTGCATTCTGATCCGTCGGACCGGCCGAGGTCTCCCACAAAAGACCACTGACCGAGCCCCAACGTGTGGCTCACACACTTTCTGCGGCAGCATTTGGAGTACCGCAGCACCCACGGCCGACATCCCCCCACTTGCTCCCAGCATCCGCGGTACCTGCCGTGTCCTCCCTGGGGTCACTCCAGCTCTATGGCCCTCCTTTCCCCTTTAGTCCCTATTTTATAAAGCTCACTGTAACAAGACTCTAATTGTTGTAGCTGGTCTTCACCCATTTTCTTTGCTGGATTTTGTCAACTTCTGTCCTTTTTATCTCCTCATTCCCCCTCCAGGATACAGAATTTTTAATATCTTCACCCCCTGAAGCCACACTACCATAACCTCTGCACTTTTCCCTGCCTCTCGGCCTTCCCCTGGCCTTTCGATTAAATTGCCCCTGCCCTGCTTCCACTGTGGCTTCAGGGGAACAGTTTTCTTCACCAGGCTGCCTGCACAGCTAAAATTGAAGTGGAAGCCACAACAGCTGCTTTGCCATTACATATCAGCAGTTACAACTTTGACTATTTCTATGGGACAGTTCTCTGGGGTAGAAGGTGCCCCTATTTATTTAATGCTCGTCAGACTAAAGGACAGATGCTTTGGAAGTACTTTAAAGAGTACCCTACAGCGCTTTTTGGGGGTGATAGGTTGAGTCTCCCTCCCTGATGAACCCTCTAACAAAGTGCACACACGAGCATCCGACAGCGCAGGACACTGCAGCGTCTGTGTCATGTGCATCCTTCCAGGGAAAAAAACTGCACCATTAAGCTAGCAGCTGGGAATGGTACAGGGAATGGGATCTAGTTTATTCCAGCACTTTTTTCTTCTTCTCCTTTTTTAAAATTGCTGTTGGAATAGTTAATAAAATAACAAGTGGCCTATCGCAAACTGCTCTGCAGCATCCGCGGCGAATATGGTTTTCTACACACTTGGAAAAAAGCGGTGCTGCTTCCCACTTCCAACCAAAGCGGTTGGTTTCCCACAGGAACGCTCCCGGGCAGCTGCTGCTCTAAAACACGCTTTGTGTGACCACGCTGCTCATGCTGGAGGACCGCTCATACTGCTTTGTGGAGGCTCCGGGCTGCCCAGCGCTGTACTGGAAAGCACCACGGGCATTCTCACCGCATGCCTCGCCACAGGCAATTGTAGCCTCCAGCTTCATCAGGGAAGAGGGAGGGTAGCCTCTGCCTGGAACAAGCCCAGCATTTCTCCATAGCCTACCTGAAATGAAGGTGGACCTGGTGTAAATGTGTCACTTGTGTGCCTTTTACTGCAACATTTGAGAAATGGTTTTATGTATGGGGAGACATATCATCTTAACAGGGAGAAGTTGCAGGTTTTAACTGAAAGCCATCCAGGTGACTCACTGTCCTGGTTTTGGTTGGGATAGAGTTAATTTTCTTCCTAGTAGCTAGTATGGTGTGGTTTGGATTTCGTGTGCGAATTATGTTGGTAACACACCGATGTTTTAGTTGTTGCTAAGTAGCACTTCACCTAAGTTAAGGATTTTTCAGTTTCCCATGCTCTGCCAGCAAGCAGGTGTACAGACAAGAAGCTGGGAGGGAGCGTGGCCAGGAGAGCTGACCCGAACTAGCCAAAGGGATATTCTGTACCATAGGGTGTCCTGCTCAGTATATAAACTGGGGGAGTTGGCCAGGAGGGGCTGATGGTGGCTCAGGCATCGGTCAGCAGGTGGTGAGCAATTTCACTGGGCATCACTTGTCTTTTCTTGGGTGTTATTTCTCTCTCTTTTTTTTTTTTTTTTTTTTTTTTTTTCTTTTTTTTTACATTTAAATTTTTTTTTTNCTTTTCATTACAATTACAATTATTATTATTACTATATTGTATTATTACTGTTATTATTATATCCTATTTTATTTTAGTTATTAAACCATTCTTACCTCCCTCATATGTCCCCTGGGAAGTCAGAATAAAGGAAGGACCACTTGCTTCTTCACGCAGGAAATGTGAGGGACACAGAGACCAGTGGTCCTGCTCCTCCAGCTTTTCACTCAGCACAGGCCATGGAGACCAGCTCTTGACTAGGCAGGAGCTCCAGGTGTTTCTAGCCCAGAGTAAATACGGCATCCCCATTCCACACACATCACACACTCTTTGCTCCTGGATCTGGCTGGCGTGCAGCAGAGAGCCAGCAAACGCGGCTGTGGTCCATCACTGCTCTCGCATGCCCGGTGTCGGGGGAAGCACCTGAAGCATGAGGGATTTCTTGAGCTACTCTGCACTTAGATGAAGCTACCAAGAGAATAAGGAACCTGCTGTTAGCCCTGTGCCTTTCACAACACAGGCAGACCAGCTCATCCTCTTCTTTCTTTTTTTGCCTGCTGCTTCTCCTGCAGCCTAATCTAAGGGCTGCAGAACTTGACTCTGAACTCAGTACTCAGTATAGGACAGAGATCTGCAGCTCCTTCAATTTTCATCACTTTAGTGGGAATGACACTTTAGTGTCCCTCCCACAAGAGGGACAAAAATCCCTTTAAATAAAAAAATAGGTTCACTTTTCTTGTTTACTATCCCCAAATTATGTTAGCATTGAATTTTAAAGGTCAGGGACAGACTAACACAACTCACCACTTCGGCCTTGGCTAGCTTATTATTGCACCAAATTCAGAAGGAGAAATCTGAATAAATTGTCAAGGGAGATCAAGATCGGGCCGGTGACAAAAAAGTTGAAGTGAAACAATGAAGCTCATTGTGATGGTGACTTTATTAGTGTCTCCACGTCCTCCTAAAGCATGCTTCTCCGTGAAACTCCAACACTGCTGCTCTGCGAGAGAATTCCCTGGCACTCGGCCTGTCAGGTCAGACATCCGTGCTATCATCACAGTCATGTGCGGCCCCTGCAGATACTGAGGGCATCACATGAACTGCACAAGTGTCAAAAGTCAGGCATTTTGGAGTGTGTAAGTGGCAAATGTTCACGCAGCTCACAAAAAGGTTCCTGTTGGCTCTGGGAAGGCAAACTGAAAAGGTCTATCCCAGAGGGCTCCTTCTGTGTATGTGATTTGTAAGATGGTAGGAAGTCAGCTGATGGTTGCAAATTGCTTGACTCTTGAGAGGAGGGGTAAATAGACATGGAAAAACTGGCAGATCGAGGACTCTCTACTCAAACAGCTTACATTTTAAAAATACCTCATTAGTATTTTCACAGTCGAAAAAAGTGGTGTAGTGCATAGCTACACGTCAGCACAATGCAGAGGTGCTCTACATTTGTGGAACAACATGCTTTAGCACTTCAAGAACAACCATAAAATGTCCACGTGCAAACAGGAATAAAAAGGGTGAGAACAGGCTTCCTCGCTAAAAGATGTTGTTTGAAGTAAAGCAGTGCCAAGCAGGGAGAACAGCTAAAGAGAAGAGAACAGCTAAAACACAGGGGGGGTGGCAGATACAGTCTTTTGTGAAGCAGGCTAACACGTTGCACTTGCTTAACATTTTACTTTGATCAAATAAACCTGGGGTTTTTCCCTTTTGAGTCTTGGCTAGTAATAAAGTGATCTCATAGTGAGCCAGGAGATGGTGATGTTCCTTACAGAAACAGCAGACTGCTGGGCAGGATGGCTTGGGACAAACTGGCAGTGCATAAGGTTCAGCATGTGTGTTGGAGGACGCCAGGCGCAGGGATGCACGCTTCCGTAAGTCATCTGGCAAGTGTGAGAGCTAGTAATATCAGGTGATAGCCAAAGGAGAGATATTTCCTCTAACAGCCTTTTTGGCAAAAATCTGCTGCTTTTCCACAGCTGAGAAGAATATGCTCAATGCTCAGTGAAATAATAACTAAGCAAAGGGCACAGGACATGGGAGTCCTGATACACGTGGAAGACTTCACTGCCTGAACCTGCGTGTGTGTTCCCTTCGCCCACAAGTTCTGTTCACCCTCCGCTCAGGCTTTGCCTAACAAAGAAGTCCTGGCTGCCAGTCCATGGCCCTTGCAAATGTCTCTGATGGAGAGTGACTTGCCAGGGAGGGTTCATGATTTAAGGAGATCATTTATTACCTCCTTAACTCTAATCAGGTTGATTTATACCACCAAAAGATTTGGACCATGTACATGTCTGAAAAGTGTAATACCTCTGATCTGATGACAGTTAATAGCCTGACCTTGCTGACTTTGATATCCCCGCTACGGACTGTGATGTATTCAAAGTGCTCAAGCACTTTCCTTTTCTTCGGGGGATTTTGGTAGCTATTTTTGAAGCCCCAGTAGATGGCTGAAATATCACAGCTTTGGATTTTCCTGCCTTATGTCAGATAGCTTTTGTACCCTAGTGCTAACAAATTACTACACCATACTTCTGAAACTCAGCTTTAGAAGTGTGATGTACTAGACAAAATCAGAACTGTGTAACAACTCCTGAAGATAGATTCATGTTACGATATTAGTGTCATATAATTCTTTATAGGTCAACTTTGAATGGCATTTGTGCATTTGTAATGTAGGAATGGCTGGCTAAAAATGAAGTCCTGGACTTTTAAATGACTTGGCATAGCTGCTGGGCCTGAATGTCAAGTCTAGCTAAATACGTCTTCAGGGATCAGATTTGAGTCTTCAAAAATATGTTGTAGTATCAGCATCCCTTAGGCTTTTGTTTTCTGGGGAATTTGGAATGATCATGCTTTGCCAGTGTGATATTTTACCTCCTAAAAGCTTCTGAAGAGGTCATTCCATCAGAAACAATGTTGGTGGGTTTGGGGTTTTTTTATTTTCTGTTTGATTACCTTTGAACCTTACGCTGTACTTGTTCACTGTGTATGGACCACGCTGCAACGTGCCACAGAATCCACTTACTCTACCTGGTTCAAACGCTAACTTTGAAACTCCATCCAATCTATTCGGACTCAAAAATCTTATTAATTCATTCTCACTTTCAAATCCTAAATACATTTTGGTGTATCATATCAGACCACATCTTTGGTGACATTGGGACGGGTGGAATTATCTGATTTACTGCTTCAGAATTGTGAACGTACTGTATCACATCTCTGAATACCAGCATTCCTTTCGAAATGCTCTGAACTAGTGCCACTAGGAAGACTAATTACTGTGCTGTGATTCTAGGTGTGTTACATCAGTCTTAATAATTACATGCTTGATTTAAGATTAACATATTGTGAAACATGCTTGTATTAAGATACTGTTTGTGGCAAATGAGGCATCAAATATAACAACACTTCTCTCCACAATGTTAGAAGGCTAATCTTTTCTCTTTTTCCTTTAGGGCATACTAAATCACCATCTTCATTACTTCAGTGCTGAAATTTTCTGACATTGTTGGAAAGTTAGAGGGCAGCAGGGCTACGTAAAGAAATGTGTAGGTTGAAGTGAATAGATAGCAATGGTATGAGTTAATTCAGCAAGAATGACTCTTTGTATAAGAAAGGATATGCCAGTGCCTGCATAGGTTTAGCCTGGATTAAAAATAAAATAGCTGGGTTGGTCTCTCTTTTCAATGGGATCCCTGAACAGAAAGTTATTTTACTTACAAGAATTAAAATGAACTATACTTCAGAGTCTGGGCATAGATAAGTACTTTTCAAGGTTGCACAACTCTGCTTATGCACCCTTTTTGTTTAAAGAAGAGCTTTTTTTTGCATGACTGGCTTTGTAATAACAAATACCACCCTCTCACCGAAAGGGAGGGCTTGAAATTCTCCCTTGAATTTCTCCTGCGAGCACGGGCACCGAGCACCCGCGCGCAGCACGCAGCGTGTTGAAGTGCCTGCAACCCTGAGGGCTCTTCCCTTCTGCGTGGAGAGAGGTGGCCCGAGAAGCACTTGCAGAAAGCTGAGCTGCTGTCTGAGGCTGAAGCTTTACGCGGGGCTGAGCCAGCAGAGCTGCCCATGGCTGAGAAAAGGGAGCTGGTCCCACTTCTCCTGCTGCTGGCCACGCCATCCCACCACCAACCTTGCACGGCTAGCGCCTTTTCAGACCCTCTCCTGTGCCCGTTTGCCTACTGAAATGGCAAAACCTGCCCACTGCTTTTGCTCAGAGAGGAGCCCGGCGCGTGGCATACCTAGCAGAGGTTGTGGTAGGAACTTTGGCCATGGGTTGGGGTGGGAACCATCCGCTTTTGGCAGCAGTGAGCCCTTATGTTGGCTCACACCGTCTTGTGAAACCTTACCCCAAGACAGCTGCAAAACGAGGAATAGCACAAACAGGAACCTGGAAAGGAGAAGGCAAAGCAGCTTCTTCCACCTCAGCCTGACTTTTCCCACATGACAGCCGGCTTTAAGAAGCTGGTGGGAGGGGAAGGGTAGGAAGAACAACAGCAATGGTCACAGGTGCCTGATCAAGGTGTAACACAAAGATAAAAGATAAAAGAGGCAGATTGAAGCGCCATGTGCCATCTCCAGTGGTGTGTCTTTTTGAAAAGAAGCCATTCGGATCCAGGAGTGGAGTAGACTTCCCATACGGAGAGGGAAGCGCAAAGACAAGTCCTCTGGGTGCCCAAGAGCTCGTGGGACCGCCCAGGACAGCACCGCTGCTGCAAGGGCTGTGTGCGGATGCGTGGTCGTCTCCTTCCCGGCTCGTAAGCTGCAGATTTCGGTACTTGGGAAAACAGCCCATGGGACATCCGTGACTTGTGAGGGCAATAGGGTGTGTGGGTCTGGGGCCAGTTCCCAAACTGCTTCGGAGGAAGTTAAGGGGCAAAACCTTGGTCAGACTTAGAAATCCCTTAAGACCCAAAGGAAACTGGCAGGAGCTTTACTCCTACTCCTTTACTCTCACTCTCTATCCCCCTGATACTTCTTCAGTTGATATTGATCCATATAAGATGTATAAAGCAAATAACTGTATTTAAGAGCCCTAGTTGTGAGCAATCAAAGAGCTCTTAAAAATCTCAGAGTCTGAATCTACAATGTTTACCCTCAGGCAGGAATTCCATTAATAATTTAAAATGTCTGTATGCAATTGAACAGTAATGGTAATTTTCAGCTACAAAGGATCAACCTAACAGCATATTCCAGATCTGTCTCTGTATACTGTGGAAACAGTGCTTCTCTGGGTAAATGCCTTCTTTATAAACAGTGAGCTCTGAAAAATTACAGACATTTTTCTTTATGGTTCATTTATAAAGCTTTCTTGAATCCTAGGAAAAGCCCTTAAAAACATGACCCGCAGCTTGCATGCATATCATTGCCTTCACAGTCAGGGGAGCTGCTGCCGCCTTGCCCTGTAAGTCCGATGCTCCTCAAGTGTCCAAAGCCTCAGAAGTGGGGGGCCCTGGCTTCAGCGTGCCTTCCCGAAGAGCAGCGCCGGATCCACCCCGAGCTGGGTCATCTGCCAGGTCCAACCCAAGGCACAGTTACACATCAGACACGGAAGGGTGCAGTTACATGTCAGACAACGTGCTGTTTCTGCGAGAAAACATCTTGCAGGAGGATGCCTGGCCAGCCGGCTGGTTGCCCAGTGGCGTGTGAGGGGACAAATCCGCGGTGGGTCTGCCTGCGTGGTCAGCACCTCTGTGCCAGCCCAGTAGCCCTCACGGGGAGGACTGGTTGCGTAGGTACGGAAAACGCTCAGTAAGGGCGACGATCGAGAAATCAAGTAAGGAAAATACGAGTGCAAATAAAGCCCATGAGAAAGTAAGAGCTGTAAAAACATCCAGCCCGGGCAGTGCCCACAGGCCGGCGGAGCAGACTGTGCCACCGCAGGGTACCGGTGGCAGCTCTCCTGCTGCGGAGCAAAACAGGGTACCGCTTTGTCCGGAGGCTCCTAACATCTCTGTTGGCGCGTCTTCCCAGTAGTTGGACAGTGCGGCCCTTGCGGTGTTGTCGATAACGTGCCGTAACATCCCCTCTGGAAGGAGTACACCGTGAACTAAGCCTCGGTCTAAGGTCTCTGCTGGGTCTGCCTCCAGCTGGAGGATGGCACCCGTCCCTGTCTTCCTCCTCCTTCGCACGCTGACGGATGCTTTCCGTGCCGGCTGTCCCTACCAGCGCCCTTAGAGCTATGGAAATTTTACCAGCCGTGGTTGGCACTGTAACAGCAAAAAACAGCCTGACAGACAAGGCTAATGGGGGGGGGGAATCAGTTTTACTGGATTTCTCTGAATTCAGCCTCCCTCACCAAGGCTTGTTATAACTCATTAGGCAGAGCACGCTAACAATGCTCACGTTTGGAAGTGCGGTTTCTCAATGGAAGAGGAAATTGAATAGGATGCGTTCAGAGAGCCGCAGACAAAGAGAAAATGAGGCCGGTCCAAACCAGTAGGTTTTCATCAGAGAACAGATGAATAGATTAGGTCATTTATTTTGTTGTACCTAAAATGTTAATAAGTGTTATGTAGTACTATAATTTGCATTTCCGGTAAAAAGCATCTGATGTACTGTTCTTGAGGACTTTGTTTCCCTCCTGCCCTCAGCCCTTTCTTTGCTTGGGAGGCAAGGGCGCACAGCTCCCTGTCCTTGTTTTGGTTTCTTCAGGTGATGCTGAAACGCCTGAAACATCCCCCGAAGTGAGGGAAAGGTGGTGGGAAGGACAGTGAGAAAAGGAAGGTGGGAGCCTGGTGGCTGGAGTCTCTGTGGGAACTGCGAGTCTGAGGTGCCGTGGCCCAGGCAGTTAGACGCTGTCCTGTGTCAGGGCTCAAGGCTGCGTCCTTGCGGGGCTGGTGCCTGCACCCCCCCACGCACACCCCCCTGCACCAGCCTGCTCCCCGTTCAGCTCGGGAGACACCCCCCCCCCCCCGCACCAAGTATCCAAAGCAAATGTAGATGTTCCGTGCCCAGGGCTGTAAAGCTGGAAGGATGCCAGGGCTCAGGAGCAAAAGGAGAGGAATCATAGAATCATTTAGGTTGGAAAAGACCCTTAAGATCATCGAGGCCCCCGAGGAGGTGCAAGGTGGACCTGGTGACTGGGCCCAGCAAAGGCACCGGTGGCTTTGGCACAATCGGTCGTAACCTCTGGCGTCTCGGAGCCACCCTGGCAAAATTTCTGGGAGACTTTTGAGCCAGCAGAGGAGCTTCAGGTGAGAGCAGGGACTTGTGCTGCTTGGTTGCTGGCAGGTGGGGTCCCAGCTCTAAGAGGCACAGCTCTGGCCCGACCATCCTGTGAAACTACATCCCCAAACTCGTAACTGCCCTTGGGAATGGAGGTCTCCAGGCAAAGCTCTTTTTTACATCACTCTGCCATATAAGAACTGGGAAGCGTATTGAAAAGTGGTACCTTGAACTGACAGTACCTTTTTCTTGCCTAGTGTTGGCAGGGCCCCCAGTGCGAGCAGAGGCATGAAGCAACTGGCCGTGGAAGTGGGAATTGGGCCCTTCGTCATGCCTCCTCAGCACGAGCAAACAGCAGGACCGCGTCTAGTAGTCACTCTTCACAGACATGGTCAAACACCAAACACCTGCCCATGTGCTGCTAATGCAGAAAGCAGGGGATTGAAAAAAATGCCACTGATTAGGAGTAATTCCAGGGGAAATCCCTCAGGCTGTGAATTCTGCACAGCACAAATTGGGGAATTTCATCTAGCAATTCCTGCTTCACACTCCCCCTGTTCCAAAATTGCGGCACACTTTCAAGCTGGGCACCCAGCTCTGAACACCCGTCTCGGGCAGTGACTTTCCTTCTCCGATGGGCTGAAGGAACAAAATCATAAACAGGTATATGAGAAAATTACTGCTTCAGCAATAACCTCCCCATAACTCAGCTAGTGGGAAGGGATCGTGTACAGAAAAGAATTTGTAGTGAGAGACAACAGTTGCCAATAAAAGCTTCAGTCCATGTCACTGAAGCTGTATATTACCCATGGAATTTACAGAATCTATTTTAATTTAGCAACTTCCCCAAGAATATGAACGAGGCAAATAAAAGGCTCCAGAGGAGCAATCATAACAGCGAAGCTACAGAGGCGTCCGAGCAGGGACCGGCAGCTCAAGTGTGTGACAAGATGATAAATAACCGAAGCTTGGAGCCCACCAGCGTGTGGTTTCCCCCAGGTGCCTCGTGCTGCAGCATCGCTGCTCGCAGGAGAGCCCAGCCGCTGCCGCACGAGGAGGGCAGGCGACGGCTGCCGGTACTGGGCAGGCTGGGCAGCATGCGTGGAGAAAACTCCCTAGGCTGAGGGACAGGGCATCGCTCCCCAGGGCTGCTGGCCAACCCTTTCCGCAAGTGTCCTGCTTGCTAAACAGTGTTTTAAATTGAAAAAATATATATATTTTAGCCAAACCTCAAGATAAAAGGAAAAAGTAACAACAGTCCCACTTAAAAATATTTTGGCTGCCAAAGCACAGGCTGCCTTCTGCTTTGACCTCCTCTGAACACGCTGCAAGTTTCCAGCTTGCTCCATCCACCGCCTCCCATCAACTTGCTGTGCCTCCCTGAACACATCGATACCTCCTCTGTACTTCGGCCTTCGCTTTTACACAGATAACTTATCTTTCCAGATGATAAACTTATCTTTCCAGACCACCCAGAAATTCTCGGGTAACAAGTTGTTGGTCTTTTAAAAATAAGTATTGATGTTTTTCAACTCTTCTAAAAATACTGGATTTCATTTGTCCTAACACTGCTGTTATTTTTTAAAATTTTATTTTCCTAGCGCATTGCAGAGGAAGAAGGAGGTAGAGGCATGAGAGAAGCTGCTTGAGTGGAGCTGGACTGAGAACATCAATATGCAAAGGGAGACTAGGCTGTTCAAATCCCAGCCTGTACAAAATTCATTAAAGCACTCCTCCTAACACTGCCTGCTTGCCAAATTGCTTATTTCTTAGAAAGAAAATACTTAATACCTAGTTCAAACCCAAAAAAGCTGTACAAACAATTTATGGAGACACACCAGTAGCTCAAGCCTGCCGGGTTGCAAACTTGCAGATGGCCACTGCTTTGCGGGCACGGGGAGAGGTGGGGAGAGCTGAATGCCGGCATTAGGGGAAAAGACATGGCAGGCAGCTCTGCTTCTGGCCTGTCTCCCTGCCACCCAGCCTGAAAACTAAAGACGTGGTTCATAAGGGACTATGGGTCACTTGAAAATATCCGATTGCACGCGTCAAAAGCCAGCTGAGCCGTGCCCTCCACGCAGCAGGAGAGGGGCTGGGGAGCAGGAGCTGGAGGAGCTGTATTTCAAGAATTAAGGTTGCCACCAGCCCTCGGGAAAACTTCTCCATGTCTAACGTTTCTGTAAAGGGCTCTGGCTCAACAACAACTTGCTGGTGCTTCAGATGTACCACAGAGCGAAATTTCACTTTTCAAAAGAAAAAGGCCTTCGCCTCCGTATTTTGTGCCTCAGGTACGACAGCTCAGGTGAAGACTGGTAGGTAATGCTTTGCCTGCACAGTGCCCGGCGGTGAGCATGGAAAAGGGGCTGGGAATCCACTCTGGCAGGCTGTTTACATGATTTTTTTTCCTGCTGATGCCCCTCTCCACAGCTGCTGCGTCCGTATGAAGCCGGTGTGGAGGAAAGGTGGATTCACTAAGGCAACCGAACCGCAGGGAGGGATGGCACCAGCAGCGGCAGACGGCAGCCTCGGGAGCTCGCGAGCCCAGAGAAGAGCCAAGTGGGCGCTCGGAAGCATACAGCGTCCTCTCTGGAGCTCTGCGGTGCCTTTCTAAAGCGGGAGGGAGAGAGGCCCTAAGAAAAAAGAGGAAGGCTAATCCTTGGGGCTGCACGGACCGTAGCGCAGCTGGAGCCTCTCACCATTCAGAGGGTGCTTCTCTTTTGCAATTAAAGGGTATAAGGACTGCTCCTCAACCGACACCAAGGAGCGTCTCTTGTGTGGCAGAGATGTGTACCATGGAGGTTTGGACAAAAGCCGAGATCAGCAGAGTTTGCCCAGGCTGCTCTGACAGCCCTGCTGCAGCATCCTTCTACAACCTTCCACTCATAAAGACCTTTTTTTTTTAATCTCCCTTTCTTTCCCTCTCTTTCTCTGCCCCTAGCTGCTGGCTGACTCTTTTATTTCATAGCTTCCCCAAGGCTGAGTGAGACATAAGCCTTGCAGGCCTCATTTCTGCACAATGGGGAGGCGAGACAACCCTACCCACTAATGCCGTTCCTTTGCTCTCCTGCTAAAGGGATCAGCTCATCGCCTGCAAAATAAACCCAAGGTCTGCCGGGGCAGCGACAAGGAAACGTGTGACAGGACTTCTACTCCGCGTACTGGGTGTCATCGTGTCTGCCTCACCTACGCTTACTCATCTGGCTCCTGCAAAGGAGAGTGTGGGTGGCCCCATGGGAAGGGGCTGGGGGCGCCCAAAAGCTTTTCCCTTCTGGTGTCTCCCGCCTCTCTCCTAACTTTGTGTGGGAATGGGGACTTCCAGGGCCCCAGTACGGACTGCAAACAAGTCTGGTCTTAGCAGATGTCTGGCCTTGAGCTGCAAACTGCAGGGCAAAACCGCAGCCAAGGGGTGGCCGTCGTTCCTTGGACGGCGTCGTGGGAAAAGGAGCGGGGATGCCTAAGCGCGGTGGCTCAAGGGAGAGCAGTGTCTGGTTTTTTGTGGTAGGAAATCTAGGTCTTGGATCACAACGCAGTGATAACTGGAGAGGCCTTGATGCAGGTACTGGAAGTTAATCTGATGGAAGGCAGGTGCACGTAAACGGATCTTTGCTCTAGTGGGTAACAGGACACAGAAGCAGAGACAAGTTTTTCGATACGAATGTCTCAAGGTATCTAGCTGCCTTGACTTCAACCTTTGCTTCTGCCCTTTTGTAAATACTTAATTTTTTAAAATGTTACCATCCTATTATATTAATATTTTTAACATTTAAACTAGCAATTCCAACTTGCAGACACCAATTTATTTTCCTTGTTGGTATATTTAGCAATTGTCTTATACTTTCCCCATGGAAATATGATTGGCAAATCTGCCTTATCCGGTTGCTGTGGGCAAGACATTCCATAGCGACAGAGGGAATCATACAGAGTAATTTAATGTGGCCAATCCCATAAAAGCCTGACAACATTTGCATCACGGGAACCTTAGGAAAAAATCAAGCCCCGCTATTACAACAAAATGAATCCCCAGTTGTACTGGATCTTGTGAAAACAAGACTTACTGACTTAAAATAACCACATAAAACATATTTGAAATTCCAACAGGCTTTGGTAAAAGCTGTAGGGGTTCATCTGACAGCAGAATAGGGCACAGAAGGATGGGAAGGATGGTGTGGACTGGGTGATAAGACACCGTGCATGTAGATAGTCAGAGATGGGAGATACGAAATCAGTGGGAATTGTGCTTATGCATGTGAATGACAGTTTAGTCCCAATTCCCAGTCTTCTACAGCAGCACCAATTCTTCGGGTTCATTTCTGTTCATCTTCATTCTTGCTTCTTACAGTAGGCTTCCAGTAAACACAAGAGAACTGCTTGGTCTTGCTTTGGGCTAAATAAATTCAGAAGTTGCAGAAACAGCTCTCTATTAGCATAAACCAGACAAATTGCAGCAAATCAATAAAGTGTGGCTTCACAGGCACACTACCACCACCAAGACAAGCACCTGCTGCCGGTCTGCACGCCCTGTGGGTCTGGGCAGCCCCCGTGGCCCTCGGGAACAGCCTGCCCGTGACCCACCGGGGCACACGAGGAGACAGGGACTCGCTCACTCGATCCTTGGCTCATGCCACGCTGCCACAAGGCTCACAGCTGCTATTTTTTGTAACACGACTCAAGTGCCCTTCTCCTGCTCCACAGCTTTGCCAGCCACTTGTACCTCCCCTCTGGGCTCCTGAAGCAAGAAAGAGACAGAACGTCCAGCAGCAGCCTGCTACAGAGGACCTTCTCCCAAAACAGTCCCGAGCTCGCCTGTGTGGGTCAGTAATCCTGTTGTGGGGTGTCGTGGTTTCAGGTCAGCCCAGCCGGTAACAAAGCACCACGAAGCCGCTCGCTCACCCCCCACCCCCTCGCCTGGCCACGTTGGGATGAGGAGAAAATCCAAAGGCAGGCTCGTGGGTCGAGACAAGGACTGGGAGGGATCACTCCCCACTTATGGTCACGGGCAAAAGACAGGCTCAACTTTCTAAATCAATTTAATTTACTACCAATTGAATCAAAACAAGAATACTAGGAAGGGAAACCAAACCTCAACACCTCCCCCCACCCCTCCCGCCTTCCCGGCTCAACTCCATTCCCGGTTCTCTCTCCCTCCTCCCCCCGGTGGCGCAGGGGAACAGGGGATGGGGTTGAGTCAGCTCCCCACACATCGTCGTTGCCGCTTCTTTCCTCAGGGGGAAGATTCCTC
>VYZV01016831.1:0-13590 GCA_013401275.1 Pandion haliaetus | reverse complement strand
ACACATAACATGGGGGGACCCCCCCCCCCCCCTCAAAAACCGCTTCTCATATATGCTTTGGCACGCAACCGTGGCCATACATGGCCAGTGCTTGAGTCTTTCTTGTCCAGGTCCCAGGGCATGAACTCTGTGCACTGAGGCGGATGACATCCCATATATGTCTCTTGGGCCAGGTCCAGCTCTGTAGGAAAAGCTTCATTTCTCCCCAGAGCCTTTAAGATCAATGTAGTTTGGGTAGGTGGGGTACTGCTGCGGTGCCCAGCTGCACACCTCCAGGCATCACAGCGGCAGCAAACACGGCCATGCCGGCTCACGCCTTGCACGGAGGACAAGGTGGCAGAGGCACCAGCTCCTGACCCACGATATAGGCCTGTGCACAATTTAATGCTCTTTTCTCTCATCCTTTTTATCAAAAACTTCGTCTTCCTTTCTGATAAATATGGTATCTTCACTGCGGATCTCCTCTTTCTTGAGTTACAGCGTATATAGAAAGAAATTGCAATTATGAAAACACCACTCCAACAAAAGACAAGTTCCATGTTGCTCCGGTCGCACGGACAGCTAAGCTCAGAAAATCCCATTGCTACAGAAGTTTAGTTAAGAAACTCAGAATTGTGGAGTGTTTCAGCATCAAACTTTTTCCTACCACTGCAAGCATTTCAAACAGCTCTGTTGATATCCAAGTGCTAAAGTAGTAATAAAAACCCAGCAGCCAAAAATATATGTCAGGTTTTGAATTTGTCTAAAATTGATCAGAAACAAGATGTGGAGAGCTGGGAACTTACCTGAGGCACAGCAAAACCAAAACATAAATCTTCAGATAAATTAGATAATCCAAGGACTCCCTTCTCCTGCACCCTGATTAAGGAACAGGTTTAGGAAAGCTGCTGGTATATTTTAATCTGTTTGTATTTCACAGAAAACAAATCTCCATGGAATAACTTTTTCCAAGAAAAAAAAAAAAAATCACCCTGCAAAACTCCAGAGCGGTGAACTTGTGTCAGGATCAGTTAAGGATGGGTTAGTAGGGTTACTCTGCTTGCTTACTTTTCCTTATAGTGCTGATCCCGGCGGATGAAGTGACAAGCTCATCTCCAATGCTTCAATGGATTTTTACATCTGAAATAAGAGTTAGCGGGTGTTTCCCCGTGGAATTCTGGAGAGCTGTATGAATTCAGCTGTCCTTGCTGACCTGCACAAGGTTCCTGTCGGCCCCCCACTCCAGCCTGTCTAGGTCGCTCTGGATGGCAGCCCCAGCATCGAGCCTACGGACTGGTACCGCCATCCCAGTTTGGTGTCACTGGCAACCTTGACAAGTGAGCCCTTCACTGCTTCCTCCAGGTCACTGGTAATGATGTTAGACAGTACGGGTCACAGGACAGACCTGCAGCACTCCGCTCGTTACCAGCTCCCAGGAAGAAGGTATGTGACCCATTAACCACGACGCTCGGAGCCTAACCGCCCAAAGAGTTGCTTACCCATCTAGTTGTCTCCCCACCCAGACTGCAAACTCCCAATTTGGATGTATGAATATCATGGGAGAAAATGTTGAAAGCCTTGCTAAAGTTGAAGGGAACGGCACCTACTTTGTTAAAGTTGAAGGACGTGAGATCCAGTGCTCTCCCCTCACTCACAGATTCGATCATTTTATCACAGAAGGCAAACAGGCTGTCAGGTATGATTTGCCCTTGGTAAAGCCAGGCTGAAGGCTCTCATTCACCTTCATGTCCAGAAATGTGCTCCACGGGCACTTGCTCCATGATTTTCCCAGGGCTCAAAGTGAGGCCGACCTGCTCATGGTTCCCCGGATTGTCGGTTTTGGCTTTTTTTTATGATGATCATGTGCAACAACCTTTTCCAAATAGTGCCACATACAAGCAGTCATCTGCACACCTGGCATCATTTACGTGCAGCCCTTTCACCTCTGGCCTGTGGTCATCTTCTTGATCATCCCAGTTTACCTAAAACTGCTTGGGGGGGTGGAATGAGAAATGCTCATATCCCTGTGAACAGGAAATTCCCTTCAGGCAGCTGGCTGCTGGGAATCCCAATCCTATAGCAATCTTTTCCGCACCTAGAGCAGAAAGCCAACCCCGTCCCCTAAAGCCTGTCCAAGTTCCAGCAGTGCTGGACAAGGAGAGGCGGCCCTGTAGTTCCGACTGTCACCTTGTCCTGCAAGCACGTACAGAATTTCCCCGTCCATGGGGCACGTGCACTACCACAGACTGTCCAGTAGAAGTAATTGGCAGGTAAGGAGGCACACAAGCTTTCAAAGATCCATTCAGTACATTGCAGAGAATGAAGCACATCCAATCATCACGTGTAGTACACCCCTCTGAACATCTCCCCTCCCCCCCAAAAAAGAGTGCAAAAAGGAGTGTGTTTGAGACCCTTGTCTGTCTACCTGGAGGACATGTCCTCGGTGGTTTCCGTAAGAGTAAGTACAGAGACCCCGGAGACAAAAAACTTTGCTGACCAGTGAGGAGTGTGCCTGGTGCTGATAAAACAGCCCCCGGCAGCTGCTTGATATGGAGCAGAGGTGCCTTACCTGTATTTTCAGTGGAGGGAATCTCGGCTGTCCAGAAAGACCAAGGTGAAGGTCCAGCACACAATGGAGCGACCTGCACTGATAGCATACCTGAGTGTCTGTCTCTAGTTTTTACTTCAAGCAAGAAAGCAATCTTAAAAAAGCCCTGTGTTAGAAAGGATGAGGCAACGAACCCTCCTAACTATAGACGACACAATTAAAATAAGATTTACATCAGTTTTACAAATAAAACCACCCCTGTTCTTCCTGAGCTTTGGTCCAAACCTTTTCAACTAGTCCTCCAGAGGTTCCTTTGTTTTCAGCTTTTATGAGCTAGCAGCATTAGATAACAGATCTCGCCACTTAATGCCTGAAATATTTCCTGAACTACGAGCATCCGACATTTGCCTCAGTTACCTATGGAAAATACTAACGGTTTACTCACGGAAGTTAATATTTGTGCTTTTTTGAGAAACTTGCTTAGCGATGGCTTGACAGCAAGTTGAGGTCAAATATATTTTTGCCCGCTTCTGCTCTGTTGGATGCAGTGAGCGGACCCTTGGCCTCTGACTTGCACAAAGAAGGTTCTTTGGCTTCCCTTGAAACCTCCATGGACATGGGTGCTACCTCCTGGCATGCGGTGCCTTCTGTAAAATAACATCTGGAGATGAGAGGACACCTTGGTAACCCACTTCTAGCAGTTCCTCAATATTCTCTCGCGCAGCACGAGACAGTTCTGGCTTTGCAAAATGTTGCTGCTGCCCCTGCACGTAAGAGCCTCCCCTCCATTCATCAAAACTAGCTGAGGTGCGGAAGTGCCACATTTGTGTTTATATTTTGGGGAAATTTGATGCTTTAAATCTTTTATGGCCCAGGAAGGATTACTTTTGATATCAAGGTCCAGCTGTTTACCTTGGTATCGCAGCCTTACTTCCACTCTTCACAAGTCCCTCTCTTCCTTTCGTAAAGGTTTCTTTGTGTTCATTCTAAGGGCTCAGCATAAGGGAGCTCTCACGACACCTTCTGTATTCCCAGGGAAAAAAAACCAAAAATATGAGTGTGGACAACAAAGATCGAGAGCAGTATCAGTAATTTTAATTTAAAAATACTGCTTTTGTCTTCTTGAAGCTGTCTCCAATCCAAGCAGAATAGGGTCAGCAGATAAAAAACTGAGACAAAACATAAAATAAATCAAATCCTGATAAAGCATGGTAATGCAAAATCAAAGCATCCAAACAATCATACTTCTCTTCTGCGGTGACACTATGCTGAAATGATATGATCACAATCAAAGTTTTTAAGTAACTGTGACCATAGATTAGCCTTGATTAAAGTTTAAGACATGTTACATTCATTTCCTTCTACTTGCAATGTCCTCCAGGGACACCTACAAACTAAAGCATTCAAACTCAGGGGACTTTTCTGAAAGAATTGCCCTTAATCTTTTAGTTGTTGAATAAAATCACTGTGCGGAACATGCATCTAACAATTCATCTTTTACTGATACGGCTCTCAATAAATCGTCTGTTCCCAGACTTATAAGACTGAAGAAGCTATTGTGAGAACAGAGCATTTTATTTCAGATGAAACCATGCAAATCTCAAGGAGAGAGGAGGCTGGCAGAAAGAAAAGTCCCCTGATATATATCTTTTAATTAACAGAGCAAAACACTCCTTTCTGTATGCAGGTAAATCATTTATGCACAATTCACTTGGTTTTCTCATCCTTACCACTAACCCCCCTTTTTTTTTCAAGTTTGATTTATTTGGAAAAAAAAAAAATCAAACTAGCAAAGTGCATTGTATGATGAGGGAGTTCAGGATGTATAGCGCCGAAGGGACAACAGTCATTTAAATTGCGATAATTCTTCCACAGAGTGAGAGTACGAAGGTGCCGCTATCTGTCTTACCCAAGTTCTACAATATTTGCTTAGAGGATCCAAGTTTATTTTAAGTGAATATATATTCTTTTTTTATTTTATTTTTTTCTTACGATGCTGAGTTACCAGCCCCAGATATGTTAATCTCTTAGGGCCTTACCTGACTTGTCAGCAAGACAAATGCAAGAGGTGACTCCATGTTCTTTCCATCGTGGTCCTTTCCCCGAAGCATGGACCAGCAGCAGAAGTTCAGGGCCAGTTCAGCCTGCGCCTGTGTGGACAGCTGACGTACCGCAGGCATGAAGTCTCCTACCGCCTGCACCTTCTGCAGCTCCCCGAGTCTCTTCCAGCCCTCAGCCTCGGCCGACAGCCATACAGAAAGGCTGACATTAAAGTAAGCTACTGAAAATAAAAGTAACAACTAAAAGCAGCTTAAAAATGAACGTTACTGTCGATATCCATAGGACTACGTGTGATAAACAATCTGAGGAATTGCCTTGAAACTTTTTTCTGGGATAGACTCGGTGCACACAGCACAGTCGTGCAGAAAGTCACATCGCTGTATGGCAAGGAATTCTGCCATTTCAGACACATTTTTTGCTCCCTGCTTCACTAGTTACCTAAAATTTGGGTGGCGGTTAGATTTTCACCCCAACAACTGAAAGGAATTTTGACTTCTACAAAGCATCCATCCATCTCGCTGGGATTGCTTCCACGCTCTTCGTTACTGCAGCATGGGAGAATTCAAGGCCTTATGTTAGATGGACAGTATGCAAAGTGTCAAAAAATGGTTCACTGAACTACCAGGCTGTTTCGGAGAGGACAGCAGAGCCAGCAGTCCTTCTCCAGGATGGTAAGCCACAATGTTTACTTGCGCTTCTCAAGTAAGAGCTGGAAATGTAAGCGCTGGTACCTGCTTTTAGAAGTTTGGTATCACGCACCTTTTGCCTTTTTCCGGCAGAGCTGGAAGAGCGGTGAGGTCCTGCGGAGGGGCCAGCACCACGCGCCGGGGCGAGGGACGGTCACCCCACTGGCAAAGCCGTTTAGACAGGGAACTGACGGATCGGTGTAACGCGGTAGTCAGGCTTCACACATCGACAACCAGAAGCCCGCAACGGTGGAGAGCCACCAGCCCTCCTCACTCCTGTCCTGGCCACTAACACCCCCCGCTGCCAGAGCGGGCAGAGGGACTTCGACTGCCAACAATAAACGCTTACTGGGAAGAGTAACCCAGGCATCCTGAACTCAGCAGAAAACCTTAATACTGTCTTTCAGCACTTCCTATACATACTTGCTCTGCTCCGGTGCGCTTCCTTACTGCGCCGTCCCTCCTACTTGTTACACTTGGGACTTCAGTAATACCTGGGAAAGTAAGAAGCTGCGTGAAGCATTATTAGCTTGATTATTTTTTTGATGTTACATTGAATGCTCACACTACTTTTGATACTCAGAAGCGGGAATTTATTAGCTCTTTTGAGCTATGGCTAGCACAAGGGTTTGGTTTTTTCCGCGTACACAGAGCAAATAGGCCGTGAGGATGATGATAAGTCCAACTAAAGGAATAGAATGCACTCCGAGGGTATTCAAATTTGTTTTGAAGCATTTCTACTACAGAGAACTGGTTTTGTATTATAATCTGCGAAACAGTTTACAGTATTTTCTCTCTCTGTCTTTCATTGTTATTACAATTTCAAAGATTAACTAAAATCACCCTACCAAAATATGAGACCAGTGGAGCAGTCCAATCCAATTGTATTTATTCTGCACGCTCCACAAAATTAGGACATAGTTAATCAGCAACTGTGCTTAATTAGTAAGAAGCCTATTTAAACCTAATGATACACATGGCCAGGGTTGCTGCTGTTTAATGGAGACAGTAGTTCTGCTTAATTGGGATGCTTTCACGTGGTACAACGTTTGAGACCGATGCTTTGCTCTGCTGTTTCAGGCTCACGGTGGTTCTCTCTCTCCATCCCTCTGGGAACATTTTGCAACTGGAGCTGCCATAGCACCCAAAGGGCTCCCTTGGTGCCGCCTTTTACCTCCTGACTTGTGCCTTCAGCACCAGCTCTTCACTGCCAGCCGCCCTAGTGCAGAACAAATCTGCCGCCGGAGGACGGGGACGACTCAGGTGTAAGGTCTGCTGCCAGCTCCCTTGACTTGCGTGTTGAAACGGCACTTCTCAGTAGTCGGAAGGACTTTGTCATCAACTCAAGGGTTCAGCAACACAACATGGACTCACCTGTGACACCTCTCACAGATCAGCGGTGATTACAGCTGCCTCCACGTTTTCAGTGAGAACTTTAAGAAGTTTGCAATTCCTACTGCTGTGACTTCCTCCTCAGCAAACACCTGCTGATTTTTATACACTGTCTTAATGCTACCGTACCAATAGCCGCTCACGAGCCTGTGGAAAATGAGTTAGAAGCCTTAGCTCAGTTCTTAGAAGAGTCTTCCTCTCACTCAAGCCTTGTGTTGGCAGCCTCAGCGGGAAAGAGTCACTGAGAGATTCAGACGTTTTCTCAAACCTGCAGGTGATCTCCCCAAATGACACCACTGTCACCCTGCCAGGCAGTGTAAGGAAGCTTGCAAATCACACAGAAATAATGAAAAATGGCTCAAAGGCTGGCAGTTTCTTGTGGCCATTAAATGCCCTCTGAATAACCAAGTGTCCTGGTTTCAGCTGGGATAGAGTTAATTGTCTTCCTAGTAGCTGGTGCAGTGCTGTGTTTTGGGTTCAGTGTGAGAATGATGTTGATAACGCACCGATGTTTCCAGTTGTTGCTCAGTAGGTTTAGACCAAGTCAAGGATTTTGCAGCTTCTCCTGCCCAGCCAGCGAGAAGGCTGGAGGGGCACGAGGAGTTGGGAGGGGACACAGCCAGGACAGCTGACCCAAACCGGCCAAAGGGGTATTCCAGACCATGTGACGTCATGCCCAGTATAGAAACTGGGGGGAGTTGGCCGGGGGGGATCACTGCTTGGGAACTAACTGGGCATCGGTCGGCGAGTGGTGAGCAATTGCATTGTGTATCACTTGTCTTTCTTGGGTTATATTTCACTCTCTTTTTGTTATCTTCCTTTTCATTGCTATTCTATTTTAATTTTTATTTCAATAATTAAACTGTTCCTATCTCATCCCATGAGTTTTATTTGGTTTTGATTCTCCTCCCCATCCCACTGGGGGTGGGGGGAGGAGTGAGCGAGTGGCTGCGTGGTGCTTAGTTGCCGGCTGGCGTTAAACCACGACACTAAGAAAGGAGGATTTGTAAAGACATTTTGTAAAGACAGCATTTTCGACAAGATACCAAAGCCAGAACAAAGTTCGCACAGTACGCAGCACTTGGCAGTGTGTCAGTATAACATGAGATGGCTTCACTTCCATCAACAAAGAGCTTAGTGCCACAGCAGAGTCCCGCGCATCTAACTAAAGTCATCAGTTGTGCCCATCGACTGAAACTAGACCTGTCAAACGGTACCGCGGCGGTCCAGTCAGCCCTCGGGGTCAAGGAGCAGAACAGCGTTGCAGCCCGTAAGAGGGCGAGTTGGGAAGATAACCCAAGTCCTGGAAAAATGCGGAAAGGGATGTAACTCCAAGCTGCTTTGCAGATCAGCAGCTGTCTTTTGCAAAAGACTGAAATACAGGAGACCACAGCCAGCCTTCAGTAGCTGGAAACGTATTCATTTAAGGGCAGCAGAAATACTGCTCCACCTTTAGCTGAACTTTCTTGCCATACTCCTTTGCACCTTCGTTGTGTTCTTCTGGCTTTTCACATTCGAAATGCCCTGCAGAACCAAAGCAGACATTTCATGAAAGAGGCCCGGTTTGAAACTGTGTCTGTGCTAGTTCCTATAGAAAGCTTCACTGGGGTTTCACTAGTACAGTCCTGCCAAGTATCCTTGTTCTCAGCATAGGCTGGTGGGAGGACAACAGAACGGCTGAGGCAGAACGGACCAGAAACGCCGGGATTAGCCACAACGACAGCAAGTGGAGAGAGGGAGGAGCAGGAAAGACCGGTAAGTGCGTAGGGAGAATGGAAAACCAGGCGGCTTTAGAGAGAAGAGGAAAAGAAGGGGGTAGGAGAGTAGAGAAATTGCGCACCAACCCTAAACCACCTCAGGAGCAGGAGACGTGAGTCCGAGTGGTTGTTTGCCCAGGGCAAGGATGTCCCACTGTAACGCGACAGCCTGTAGCGACTGGAAGCACGAAGGCACATGAGTGCACACGCACTTCGTGTTCCTATCCAGAAGCAAAACAGGACTTCTGCTTGTCAGTGTGAGTATGTCTGTCTGGCAGGGAATACCCACGCAAGGTGGTGCGGCACACCTTGAGGCTTTTCAGTACATCTTTAGAAAACGCTGAGCCGCTTCAACTGCCTCGCGTGCAACTGGACCCAAAACCCTGTCTCCCCTACTTCCAACAGAAGGACCTGCTGGAATACATGGGGAAAAAGCAGCATCACCTCAGTGGTATGGTTTCACTGTCCAGGAGGCAACACAAAACTATGAATTTTAAGAGAACGCCGTGTTCCAAAACACCCCAGCCCCAGCCTCCCACACTCTTACAGGACTCTTGTCTGACCCAGCGGACTTCACAACCTTCCGACTACCGGTCCCGTCCCCTCCTCACTTGCAGCAAAGGGCCGCAGGAGGACGAGGAGAGCAAGTCAGCTCAGCCGGAACGCCGGCCCCTCCAGCCACGCAGGTGAAGGAGAACAGTCTGACCAAGCTTCACTACGAAGCTAAGCGACAGAGGGTCTGGATACCTCATCTAACACAGCACCGCCGTCACAGCTAGTATATTTTTGTATGAGGTTCCCACAAAGAACAAAAATGCCTCCCCTGGAACGGCTGCAATCATACTTTGAAAATGCTGTAGCACAAAAGATCTTTCTGCTGATAACAAACATGGAATAATTTATATCCAGAGTGTAAAAGCATGAAAACAACTGAACAAGACCAGCTCTGTACTATCGATTTTTAGATAAATGTCTGGGTCTGGGAGTGACTGCAAGCACAAGAAGAGTAGATTTGGATGGAAAGTTAAATGCTGTTTTGGCTCTCCTACGATCTCGGTGGCCATACAGTCTGTGAAGGTTCATTATCAGAACCGCAATTTGGTTACCACTACAACAGTTTCAGGCTTCCTAGCAGCAGCTTGCTGGAGCTGCTGAGGTTAAAGACAATGTCTGGGGTTCTTTTAAGCTATATGAAAGATCATTAAACATGATTGCTAAAGCAGCAAACTGTCGAAGTTGTTTCATTTATTTCTTAATATCACAGCTGTACAATTTTCATACATACAGCAGGAAATGCACATTGCTTACACAATGGCATTTGGCTGCATTTCCAAGTATAATACAGTAAGTGCAACTCCACTTAAAAATGTACATTTATACAACTTAAACAAATTAAGGATTGCTACACTACTATCTGTGACAGTATAAAGCTTCATTTATGTTAAGTCTCATTACTAAACCACTTCCTGGTTAAATATAAAACATATTCAATCATTTTAAAATGGCCCTCATGGTACTCGGCCAGCATATAAAATATTTGTTGTGTAAAATTTAACCATTAACTTTTTTTTTTTTTTTAAAAATAATCCTCTAAGCCTATTTAAACATTTGCTATTGAACTGTTATACTGACACTTTGTAGCAGGAACCAAATTCTACCCTCCTTTTGTTTGCTCTTGCACTGCTGATCACGGAAAGAAGTTACATTTGTAAGGTACTGCAGCTTTATTCAGATACAACCAGATGGCTAAATTATTTAACAATTTTGCTCAAAAGGTAGATAACAATTTTCATTAAAGAAAACGAAATTACATTTCAGAGATATTTGTCATCAAAATTTTAATGGGTAGAGTGCTACCAGCACTGGAAAAAAAAAAGAAAAAGTATTAATTTATCTTTTAAGACCCACCCGAATATTCAGTATAAACTCTTATAACTTGACTTTTGGAATACATTGGTCCACAGACCACATTCTTGTTACAGTTTACCAAATGAAAAAACAAAATTGCTTATTGCCGTCCCTATAACAGGAATGGTTCAGTTTTAAACCTCCTTTAAAAATATACATTTTACAATCCTTTCACCTCAACAAAGGTGACACTGACAATAAATACACTGGTTTGGTGGTTTTCTTCTTCTTTGCTCTGAAAAGTCTACAAACTACCTGTTGTAGGCCCTTTCTTTTTTAGACTTCTCCAATGCCTTGTCCATTGTTTTCTCGTTTTCTCCTCTGCATTTGGGGCAGTACCATTTGCCCTTTGGTTTATGATTGAGTCCCACGCAGGAAAAGTGAAACCACTCAATGGGGCACTCGTCATTATCGCATCCTATCATTTCTCCATAGGAGACTTGGTTGCACAAGCAGTATGTTGGCTCGTTAGGGTCAATAGGAAGGTCTGGGGGAGAAGCTTCCCTCTCTGCTTTAGCCTTGGATCGTTTCTTCTTCTTGGACGTTTTTGCTTTCTTCTCCTTTGGAGTTCCTGAGGTGATGTCATCATGATCATGATTATTTGAAGCATTTTCTCGATTCTCATTATTCCTTTGCCGCCTCGATCTCTTATTGTTGGGCTTTTCAGCCTGTGCGATTGTCTCATTCTTTGACTTATCTTGGCTGGCTTTCCCGCTGTTTCCAGTGGTATCGTTAGTCTCTTGGCAAGTCTCAAACAGTTCCACGTGGCTGTCCACTTGCCTGGTTCTGTTCTCAACGAGCTCCACCATCTGACTGACGATTTGGATCTTCTCGTCCCCCAGTTCCTGACTCCGAATCAAGGCTCTCTGTATGCAGTGCAACATTCTTCTCTTCTGCACGGCATCTGTCTCTCGTTTAAATTTTTCATAGTAATCATCCAGGTCCTTCAGAATCTCTGCAAGGAAGACATAAAAACCATAAATATTTTCGACACGGAGAATGGCGAAACAAAGCCTTCCCATACTGTTCCTTCCACGCAGCAACACCTTTCTGTAACGCACAAAGCTGATCAAAGACAGATTCCCTGAAGCTGGTATCTGACAAGGGGCTCATGACTCCAGCGGATTACTTTTCTTCTAGTCCGTCCCACAGGAATAGAATGCAAATGCTGATTTAGAAAAAGAAGTGACTAAATATAACGCTATGAATGCTGACAGTTCTTCCCTTTAAACTTAGCAGCAATTAAAAAGAACGAACTAACTAACTAAATACACACATACCCCCCATCAAAAGTCCCAAAATGATTTGTAAAATTAGAGGGGAAATTGATAGACTGTTTTCCTGGAAATTTTCTGTGTAACAACATTAATATTTTTAGTGAATGACTGAGAGTGGGAGAAAGAGAGTGGGAGAGAAAGCAAGCACAAACCAGTGTAGAAATCGGATGCTGGGTTACTTAATAATCACTATCGCACTTGACAGATGATGCGGAAGAGCTCCAAATACACGGGGCTGGACGCTAAGCTACGGCAAGTTTCATCTGATACTACTTACTTTTGCTGAAAACGTGAGGCCCCTTAAATCCCTAGGGCATTAGGATTACCATACCCAAGATGTCTCGATGATTTCCTCCCTATACTTTCTGTAAAATACCTGTTGCTTGCTTTTTAAAACACAGAAATATAACCTTCATTAAATATTTACTGCAAAGGAGGAGATGAAGTAGGTAGAAGATAACATTAAAGATGATATGCAACAGCTGGAGCAGCTAGAGCTTCCAATTTAAAATGCCAACACTGAAAATATGTTAGCTCTTGAATTGCACCAACAGTTTATACAAAAGAACGCTGCACAAAAGCGTTAACAGTTTCAAGAACACTTCTAGAAACCTATTTTTAAGCAGACATTTTTGAGTTTCACTACGATACTCAAATCAACTCAAACACACAGGACACTCAGCATTTCCATACCAAGTCCTCAAAAACATGCAGAACGTTTTTCCTGCATCTCCTTTCTTCTCTGATTTTTCCCATTCTCACAGGTTAGAACATTCTGCCCGAGAGAAGCAAAATACACTGAGGTATAAAATCTAACCTCAATTCACCTAACAGAAACCAGGATCTCTTATACATGCAAATGGCATTACCGAAACTTTTTTTTTTTTTTTTTAAATAAAAGACTGCGATACATACGCAACTAATAGTTGTCCTGTGATCTGGGTTTTGTCCTGCCTGGGCAGATTTTCTGAACGCACGAGTTCCTAATTTCTAGTGAAGACACGGGAAGTTTACGCAAGTTTTACTTCAGTTTTTAGAGCTGCAGCCTGCGCTTCTCACATCGGCTAAGCACAACCTGCCAGCTGGTACTGCAATACAACCTATCCGACCAAGATTAGTATTTCAATGCCTTACGAACTACCTTAAGCGCATGCCTTTTTTCCCGACTACAAAACAACCCTCAACAAAAGAAAAAAAAGCCAAAACAAACCCAACACCCCCCTCCCCCCCCCCAAACGTACAGAAGACCAAGCGTTCGGGAAGAGCGGAGGTCCAGCGTTACGTGTTTCCACCGGCTGAAACGCAGAGTTCGACGCGGCCGGGCCGGGCCCTTGGCGGTCGTCCCCCCTTTAACCCGGCTCCGTCGGGAGGGCAGGCTCCCTCAGCGAAGGACGCTCTCGCTACCGCAGAACCACCGGGGGTTTTGCGCGGTTTACGCCGCCGTTCACCGGCTGGGAGCGCGCGCCCCCGGCGCCGCGAGGGCGCACTCGAACCGCAGCGAAGATAGTAATTAAGAAAAGCGCCGTTGTGTTCCGAGAGCTTTACTCCCAGGAGGGTGCCGCGGCCCTGGGCACGGGGAGATCCCCCCTCCCCACCCGCGGGACGGCGGAGGCGTGCGGGACGCGGCCCAAGGCAGCGTTCCCGTCCCGGCCCCGGTCCCGCTGGGGCGCCAGGCGCCGCCATTACGGTGCTGACGCGGATCAGCCCGGCCGCCTTCTCCTAGCAACCAGCGCGGCGGCGACGCCCCGGAAGTGACGGAGCAGCTATTGTTCTCCGACAGGAAACGGGCGAGCGGTTCTCCGTCCCCTCCCCTTCCCGGTTCGCGGCGTCACGGCGGAGGAGGGGCGCGGGAGCAGGCGGCGGCGACCGGGAGGAGAGGCGCGGGGGCCCGCCCACCCTGGCGCCTATCAGAGGCGCCGACGGGGAGAGCCCGCCCCTGCCGGCCCGCCCCTGCCAATCGGAACCAGAAAGGACCAGAAGAG
>VYZV01016830.1:7290-26276 GCA_013401275.1 Pandion haliaetus | reverse complement strand
CTACATCTTCCTCCATTCAGATAATACTTATCGTATATATGCAATGTAGTCAAGTCCCATGCATGCAGTTTACCAGTGCTTTGCATTTTAGGTATCCATTCTGAAGCCTCTAATGGCAGCAAAAAATTATCAACTACTGCTTAAGCTGATGCCATTTCTTTACATTATATATGTAATTGCTCCATCTGTCACACAGTGTACCTTTTGACCCCATTTAATTTTGGGAAAGCGCTCAGTTTTCAGAAATCACACAGCACATTATTAGTTGTATGACCTCCCAGTTTGATGTAGAACATGCTCAACCTTCTGGAAACTTCCAGCTCAAACCAGATTAATACAGGATTTAATAGTCATTCTCTCAGTGATATGCCTTATTTATACAGCCATTTCAATAGATCTCTAAAGCTCTTGGTTTCCCATCCCATGAGAACTATTACAATTTTACAATCAGCTCAAGTCAACAGTTCATTACAGTCTCGAGGGAGTATTAGGGAAAGCAGAACTGTACTGCACTTTCTGCATTTCTCCCAAGACTGGTGGGTTAGCTTTACTTTGAGTGTCAGTACACAAGCCTTAAGTTATTTCATGTCCAAAAAGCCAGGTCTATCAGTGGGGGAGTTTGGCTGTCATAACTGTCCCTGGCTCACGGGTATGGCCAAGGCTCTCCAGCTACCTTTATATCTGTACCAAGAAGTTCTCATCTGGCAGCTGAAGAAAGATCAAAAGAGGCATTTGGCATTTCAAACAAAAGTGGAGGAAAATTATTATTGATAATTACAGCTTGTCAAAGTGTCTTAGAAGTTGGCTGTGGATCACCTACGTTAGGAGAGATCACAAAGAAAGGCAATATATCTATCCATATACCTGTATTTTTAGAACCCTGTTGATTTGAAGAAAGAGAAATATGTGCATATTGTCTAGATTTAACCATTATTTCTTAATTATTTACTGAATACTGGCAACATGTGTGTGGAACTGTGTAGGGGTGTATACATATGTGCAAATACATACACATATATGCACATGAAAATGCTCTATACAGTTAATAGTTGTGCAGAAAGAACACAGGCTTATTCTCTAGCACTCCCTTCCCATAATGGTGTTAAAATGAAATTATAATTTGTCAACAGTGTGCATAACTCCAGCAAACAGTCACATTCAATGATTTCAAAGCAGTCCTTAGCCATAAATTAAATGCTTTCCATCTCTCTCCTAAATAATATGAAGAGTTAGATTCCTACGGTTCTAGGTAGTTTTTAATGTGGAAGCCAATGAAAGCTCATAATTTCACTTGAATTTGCCTGAATTACATTTGTTTGGGTTTTTTTTAATTCCTGTATTATCACTGAATAGCAGAAGACACACAATTACAGTGGCCATTATTCTAATACCATTAACAACAACAACAAAACCATTTGAGTTGCAACTTCTATCTCTGTATAGGAACATTTAACTAAGAAACATGTAACATAATTGAATTTGTGTTCTTAATGACTCCAGCTGCAACACACACACACACACACACACACACAAATCACTAGTATTCCAGATCACAGCAAATGTGCAGATGCTGCTATATAGACAGGAAATGTTTCTTTTCAAGAAAAGAGAATTAAACAACAATTTTGTGTCATATTTGAAACTGGATGTACTGTAAGAAAATGAAGCAAAAATCCCTACAGAGCTTCTTGTTCCATGCAGTAGTAAGGATTAAAACAAAAACAAAATGCTATTTCACAGGCTTTTTTAGTTTTAGAAAACCAATTAAAAAATCTACATAGACACTTCTATTGCAAAAGAAAAATTCTAAGGTTGAAAAAGGGGTTGCATAAAAAAGATTAAATTCTAAAACTACCTCAGCTCTGTACTCTACGTTGCCTATAGTTTTCAATTACATGATTACACATACCTTTGTTTTCAGAAAAATTGCTTGTGCCCTAACTGTTCCACGTACAAAGAATGAAAGCAAGATGAAATTCTTAACGTTTTACAAATGGCAGTACTCTGTATACTGTTCCTCCAAAATAAAGACAGAAATAATGACTACTTCATGACCTAAATTGTATGCTTCCCACAAGCTGTTTTCCTGGACAACAATAAGTGCATTAAATCAGTCCGTCACTTAGTTTCACATGCTTTAAATGAGGTTGTATCTTCCAACAAGTTAATACAGGGCAATGGAATATATTAATTCCAGAGTGACTGTGCTATCCTGTATAGTTCCACAGGATACAAGCACTACAAGGGATGTTGTGGAAATAATTACTTACTACCATTTAATAAGAGTTATTAGTTCTGTGACTGACATAGGAGTTCCTTTCCTTACAAGTTTATTCCACACCAGTATGTTGATAGAGATTCATCTCAATGAAGAAAATAGAGTATTCACACAGATTCCAGGGTAGGGAAAATCTTCAAACTATCTGTATAGATGATATGTGATCCTGATCACTGGTTAGGACCAAAAAGAGGTTATGGAAAATAGCAACAACAGTTATCACTTAGGAGCTACGTTGTTACATGAAATTTTGGCCTGTCTGCATTCTGATTATACTATTCCGTATTCAGCAGCTAAATGCTGTTCACTCTTATTCCAAGTAAGATGCAAAAGATAAAACCTTAACTTACGTAACTTTGGGCAAATGGGCTATCTCTTCCCTTTTGTCAAAGTTTTCAAAGCTTCCTATATATTTCATCTGTGGAAAGTGAGCCATTTGTTTTAAGAAGATTGTTAAATATAGGGCTATGACGAAGATAAACACTGGCATTTACACTGGACGCTTGTCACAGTTACTGAAAGAAACACACCTGAAACATATTTCTTATTATGAAAATATCTCTATTTAGATTGTATGTATTTATCCTGAAAAAATTATAAAACTAGTATGTTTTAATTTTCATCCTGTGTTAATCCATTTTGGTACATTTTTTACCCCCCAAAAATTGGTTTGAATAAAAATTACTGAGAATAGTAATTTTTAAAAATATTAACTTAAGGTTTAACAGATTGCTTTTACTGATAATTATTAATACATAAATCATTATTATTTTAGAGGATTAATAACTAATACAGACATGAAGTAGCTACATAAATTCAGTAATATTTTTTAATAAGGAATTTTGTCATGCAAGTTAAGCCACATCTAGAACTTAAAAGTCTTCTAAATACAGTGCATTGCTTTGACATAACCATCTATAATGGCTCAAAAGAAAGAAGGCATTGTGCAGCTTATCCTTTCAGTGACCTCCAACAGATAAGGGGGGTGTTTCTTGTACTTCGAGTGTAACTGAATCTACTCTATTTGACAGAGGACTGGACTAAGCCTGCAATGCTTATTGATGGAATAATGAAAGACTCATTAAAAAGCATAAATCTACCACATAGTTATTTAAATTAATTCAGAGGGAAGCATATATTTTTCTGTACAAGCATCAGGAGGAACACTGTCAGTATGAAAGTGTGGCAGTGACCTCAAATAGCTTACGTTTCTCTGCTAAATTGGTGCACTTGATGAGGTGTGAATGTAAAAATGCTAACATGTCTGAACGCACAGTACTGCTATGTGGAAGCACAGCAGTTGCTTTCACCCATCTCACCTCTCTCATCAGCGAAGCCATTTTGAAATTTGGAAAAGACACCTACATGCTATTTTCTTGAATTACAACATCCAAAATACAACAATCAGTTTGATATACTGAAATGTTTAAAAATACACTCTTTCCCTTTGTGTTACATATGCTGGCTCAGTGCTGGCAAAGCTCTTAGGCACATACACAGTTTTAAGCATATGAGAAGTCCTGTTGACTTCAAATAAAATACCAGTATGCATAAGCTTCAGCACTGTGATGAAGCTGGCTTCAGTCCTGTCTGAGGACCGAGAACATGAGTAAGTCTACAGTAAATACCACAGTAAAGATCCAAGAACATGAGAGCCCCAGTAGGATCTATAAATCCCACTGCAAAGTTTGTCTGGAAGTGTATGTAATATACTGCACTGGCAAGTCAGCAGGTGTAAGATATGGGTAGAGTACAATTACCTGCAGAGGGCCATCAGGTTGTTAACGTGATGATTATACTACAATTAAGTTTCCAACAATGTATAGGACTTCTGAATTAGAAGGCACAAATCAACATTTGGTATTCCCAAGCCTGGATGTAACTACACTCTAGGTGATCTAGGTAACTAGACTTTGCAGAAAGAATTGAGTAATGTTTACCTAACACTACCTGTAACTAAAGGGCGAGTACTTTCAAATGAGCTTAAGAGAGATAAGTATCTATGTACCATTTAAAATGAATGTGAATGCATAAAAACAAAATGTGAATTAATATCCAGTTTTAATAACTAAAGGTAACTGTTACACCCTCTCTGCAGACAGCTGAACAATGCAACCAATTACGCTGCATTTAACAACTGCTGTTGAAGTTGTTTCTGCAAACCCTCCCTTTGGGTATTTGTAGGCACCACTGGAAGCCGTGAGCTGAATAATCAACTCTTAAGAATACCTCTAATTATTTGATGTAGCTATTTTAATTCTTCATTTTGAACACAAGGTCAATTTGCAGTTGCCTTTGGAGAATTCAGGAAATAATTGTGTTTGTTATTTCAGTGGATCCTGTGAGAATGTAGTTTTATTCTGTTGTAAATAGTCTGGCATATTCAATTCTAATTTTGATGTTTTACTGGATCTTCAACATCCTAGTTTTTATTTGGGAATCATGGAAGTGTTAGTTACAGGTAAGTAGGAGGTCTTCATAAGATATCCAAAGGAGGTACATGCAAAACGCCATTTAGGGTTTGTTTTTTTTACTTCTTTTAGCATATACTCCAGTGTTTTCAATTTTTTCTCTACTAGATTTCAATGACATCTTCATCTACACACAACAATGTAGTAACTCCTACTGGAATTAGCAATATCTAAAAAGCTAAACAATTAGACTATTGAACAACTAAAATGTTAATAAAAGGAATTAAAAAATAAAAATTAAAAGAAAAGATGGGACAGAATATACTATAGCTGTTTCATGGAAAAACAGGTGTACGGTGGATATGATGAAGACCTTTATAGTCTGAAATATGAATATTTAATTATTCTAAGACTTCCAAAATAGTATGTGCACAGAAAAGATTTTCCCTAGGATTGAATAGCAGATGACTAGGAAATAAGATAGAAGCTAGAAAGAAAAGTTCATTTAAACATTTTATTCATTATTACTCAGTACTGAAAACATACATGACTTTGCCAAACAAAAATTAATGTCTTCGTCCCAAAAAACTTATGCTGTGAGAAGATACCAAGGGAAATACTGACTGCCAGGACTTTTAAATAAAACACACAGAAACCGTACTTTTAAACAACAAAATCTTGCATTCTATTTTTCATTATTTCCACAGAAGAATAGTTGAAGACCAAAAAGTATTAGAATTGGGCTACTTAAAAAAAGGGCAGCTCTATCCAAATGTCAGGAGATCGATTTAGAGGGTAACAAGCAAGGACTTCATGAGCAGACCACTTCCCAGTCTCACTAAGATCCCGAAAATTAAATGGAGCAGATCTAGACTTACAAAATAAATCTAGAAACAGAACAGAAATTTCTTTTTACGTTCATATTACTGTTTGTCAGGGTTCAGCTTGTGGCATGCAACATTAGTGCATGCAGTATTAATAAGGGTTGAGCAGTTTTAGGACTTTATGCATAAAGTCATCATAGGATTTTGATTTTCATTAATCTATACTAGCCACAACTTTAAAAAATAACATTCAGTCCTGTGAGAGACTGAAAGAGTTCACGTCTCAAACATTGTGGTGGGGCAAGTTCTGCCTAATGACAAACTCTACATAACAACGAGCCCTGCAGAGCAAGGAACAACAGGTGAAATGAAGCCGATCAGCCCAGATCAGATCAGCAGTAACAGGGCGGGAGGCCATGCCAGAGGGTTTGAGGATCCATGTTCCGATATGCTGTTCTGATACACTGAGCAGGGCAGCTCACCATGCATGGCCAAAGATCATCCAATGGCCATGTCTGCAGGGAATGGGAAGTTACTCCCCAGATGACCCCCAAGCCCACCGACCCATTTCCCATAAGGTTCTGAAAGGACAAACCACGCATGACACCTTATTAGCCTAATAAGGTCGAGTGCCCGCCTGAAGGAGGGGCAAGGATGATAAAAGGACACAAACTGAAGCCCCACGTGTACGTGCCCACCGGATTCTGGCTGACTGAACCAACTCTGGACCCAGGACTGGTGAAATCTTTCTCTTTTCTTCTTTCTCTCTGTCTCGCTNTTCTCTTTTCTTCTTTCTCTCTGTCTCGCTCTCTCTTTCTCTCTCCTTTTTCATAACCCCTACACCTCATCCCTTTAGACATAAAACCATTGGCCAAGTCTGGGAATAGGAGTGGATCCAGCCACCCCTCAGCTTCTCTCTGAGGAGGAGTCTAGAAAGCAAGGGGGTCTGTTCTGAACCTTGGGACTCAACGGGAGGGATCTCCTTATTCCATGAATTGATGTATATGGCTACCACAGGTTACATGGGTCACTGAGGTAGTTCCATGCCAACACCTGTTGTGAGAAATCTCACCACCTGCTCTTATGCCTCCCAAGTTCTGTTTGCTTCTGTCATGAATAAAATGTTTAACAGATTGTTTTGTGTCATTTCACCTTAATTTAGCCCAAGGGAATTCCGAACTCAGCAAGACTCCCTGGTCTGTCCAGCATGGGTCATGACAAGTCCATATAGTTGGAGCTTGAAAACACAATTTTCTGGCAATAGTTTTCTGTCCTCAACTTGTTATGATTTTTAGATGTGTTCACAGAAAAATATTAGGAAAGAGGGATGAAGAGGGGGAAAGCACAGACCAGTATTGCAGCATTCCGTATTATTTATGTTCTGCTTCAAAGCCTAAGTTCTGAGCATATAATGAAACTGTGAGATTTTATCTACAAATGTTAAAGCTGAACAAGGATCCTTCTGATTCTTACATACTATACAATTATTAATTATATTAAGCTAGCATCAAAACAGCTGGTCAGAATCATGATTTGAACATACACACTTCAGCACTACAGCACTGATCTTACTAGTATCTGATCCATGTAAACGCCATTACTTGATAACATCAGTTAGCTAGTTTCGATGCATACTATGTTTGTAGATTATATAACTGTTCTGGTGGAATAATCTTTTCTCTATTGACCAAAGTTAATGAGAATTCATGTCTTATTTTGGTGTTCCATTTTGCAAGGTTCCAAGCATATTTTAAGCTTAGTATTTTCAATGTTGGGGTTCATGTTCTACTCAAAATTTAGAAAGGAGCAACAGTAGCTTGTAAATTGTCATGATCTGACAGAAGTAGGAAATTAGAAGCAAATAAAATGTCCTGTATGATATAGTTACTACATGGCATGTGCGACTTGGTACTATACAATATTATATGATGATATAATATCAATCTAATATAATATGATTTTAGTATTCCACCTGAAGAAAGACAAGTTGGATTTTACATTTTAAGGGAATCATATATGAACTATACAGAATCATATGTGAAATAAAACAGCTTATGTATGCAATTACTTCTGAGAAATCAAATTCCAGTCTTTGGCTAAATATAAACAGTTCTTATGAAAAGGAACAGGTCAAGCTTTCCTTCTTTTGTTTTTTTTTTAAGCAGTATTATTGTACGTGTGCTGATGTTATCTGTTGTCCTATGTACTTCACTTACAGGAACAAAATGGAAATACTGGCACCACAGGCAACTTCTCTACCACTAACAGCAGCAAGAAGAAGGCATCAGACTTAATAACACAGCAAAAAAGATTGCTGTGATCAAATCTCTCAGGGTGTTACTTCAGTTTTCTCCCAGCATCGATGACAGCTCCTGTCCAAGCTCAAAGCCTCCTAACAAAGACTATATGGTATAGCAGAATGAACTTACTCTGTGCCCTTGAACTCTCCCCTCCACTCTAAAGAATACCCAATTTCTGCCAACTGTTTCTCATCTGAAGCAAAATCTGAAAGGAAAAAAAGCACCAGGTGAAAGGTGATTTTTGTAGTAGTAGTTGCTTAGCTGGGGAACTGTCAAAAGGCAAATTTCTTTAGTTTCACTGTGTGTTTATGGGGCTGCACATGTGTGTTGTCTGTGTGACGTTTGCCATGTTCTCACACTCTTTTTAACCTTCCATGCCTGAAAATGGTGAGAATGTCCATTGTGTTGTGTTTTGCTTTTCAGGCACCACAGCAGGTAATTTCATACTTCTGACCCACAAACCCTGATAAAATTGGCCACAGAAAGTGGAGGAAGGAAAAGAAAGAAAATCAGATGAAGCAAATCACGCCTGACTAATCCAGTGGGCTTCTGTGATGGAGTAACTGCATCATTGGATAAGGGAAAAGCTATGGATGTCATCTGCCTAGACTTCTGTAAGGTCTTTTGTATGGTTCCCCGCAACATTCTTGCTGCTAAATTGGAGACATATGCATATGATGGACGGACTATTAGATAGCTAAAGAATTGTCTGCATGGCTGCCATCCAAAGGGTTACAGTGAATGGTTCAATGTCCAAGTGGAAACCACTGGTGTTCCTCAAGAGTCCGTACTGGGACCAATACTATTTAATATCTTCATCAACAACACAGCAGGATTGAGTGCACCCTCAGCAAGTTTGCAGATGCCACCAAGCTGAGTGGTGCAGTTGATATGCTTGAGGGAAGGGATGCTATCCAGAGGGACCTTGGCAGCCTTGAAAAGTGGGCCCATGTGAACCTCATGAAGTTCAACAAGGCCAAGTGCAAGGTCCTGCACCTGGGACTGGGCAACTCCTAGTATCTATACAGACTGGGGATGAATGGATTGGGAGCAGCCCTACAGAGAAAGACTTGGGAGATACTGGTGGATGAAAATACTGGACATGAGATGATCATGTGTGCTTGCAGCCCAGAAAGCCCACTGTACTCTTGGCTGCATAAAAAGAAGCATGGCCAGCATTACTGAGGGGTGTGTTTTTATTTTGCATGTTTCCTAAAATCTGCAACACATTAGTTTTGGCTACGTTTAGTAATTCCTGTAACAAAAATATAATGGGACATTCTGCAAAATTTGCATCTAGAGTTCAGTGCAAACAACTTTCTACATTTTAGCATTTAAATAAACCTTTGCTGTCACCCACATTTTAACTCTGATGATATAATTTTCCTAGTGGTCAAAGTGCATTGCCCTTCTCTGTCCCATACTGACTTTACCACATTTCATTTTAGTATCTCATTTCACAGGTCTCTACATGGTTTCCCTCTTCCCTTTATTATGAATTTCTGTCGTAAAAAGCAGCAATTCCAGTAACAACCATTAATTTGTGATTCAGACTCTTGACTTTGAAAATAGGTTCCAAATCCATTAATATCAGCAGTATGGTGCAAAACAGACCATTAAAATAATTGATAATTTTCCCTCTCTAAAGAGTAGCTCACAGATTTCTACACCAAGAAAATGACATCATCTGACAAATTATTTTCTTCCAACTCTTTCTTCATTCCTTTACATGTTACTGCATTCTCTAGCACCATCTTTTTCTTCACACTGGTTAGCTTTCTGAAATGATGCTCTTATGTCTTCCTTACAAGGCTCTAATCCTTCTTTTCCCTCATTCTTTTATTTCATGTCGTTCTATTTTTTCAGTTAACTTTACCCAAGGGTCATGCGTGACTACCCATAATACATCCTCTGCTACCCTAGACTATCAAAATTAATTCAACCCCATGCTGTCTTCAGTTATTGCTCATCTTCAGCATTCAGTAATAACTGAATGCTATTTCAGCTTCTCTGATTTCATGCTTGTTAATCTTCCTTTGTTCTACATTTACTCTTTTTCTTCTCTAGATATCTAGTTTTACAAGAGGCAACAAGATAATATGCATTTCTCTTAAGAGTACCCAGGAATTAAAGATAGGTGAATAAGAGTTACAACAAGCCATATTTTGATAAACTGAAGTGTCGCAAGAGTGAACACTAGCACCTATATCCCTAGATGCATTAAGGATAAACCAGTATTTTATTCTCAAAAAGGATTTGAGGATAAAATTATTGATCTGCCAGTGAAATACTTCAGTGTCTAGTTAAAACAAGCTACTATAATAGAAGATTAGTAGGAACAGATAATGTGTGTATTAAAATCAAGAAAAATAACATTACTCTAGCCTAAGGAAAAGAGCAATTAAAAGCATCATAAAGCATTTAGATACATAGATAGAAAATAACCCACAGCTGTCTTTAAAGAAAAAGCATCGCTCTTTGATCTGCTAGAAATCTTTAGGCCTCTCCATAGAATACTTGATGAAAGAAACTTGTCGATAAAATTTATTTGGGTTTTCAAAAAGCCTTTGATAAATCCTTTTCCGTGGGAAGATGTTGAGAACGTAATTATTCACCAAGAAAGAGGTGAAGTAATGTCATGGATTAAAACAAGCTACACAGAGTATGTTAAGTTGTAACCAGAGGTCAATTTTCAACGTAGCAAAAGATTAATGGTGTAGTGAAATATTCTCTATAGTAATTTGATGTTGTTTAACATTCTGTTAATGATCTGGAAAAAGGGATGAATTATGATATTGTACAATTTTCCAGTAACACAAACTACATGAGCCAAAGCTAAAGAGAATATGAGTATCTTCAAAGAGAGTATAAAGCTACATAAATTATGGATGACACTTAAGGTGCTACTTGTTGAACTGAGGACAAACATACATCTAAATGCCTATGAAATACGAACCTATTCACTCTGCAGTCAGCAGATATAAAGAATGTCTGCCTCAGGTTAAGATGCACTGCGAACAAGGTGTGCTTTTTTCTCTCTAAATAAAAAGTAAGCTTAGCATGGAGATGGAGGTACCTATATGGTAGTATGTTTAAAAACTAATAATGCACAGTGGAAACAGTAACTTGAGCCAGATAAACAATTGTCAAATTCCAAATTATCCGTAACTTCCAAAGAAAAAGGCTTGGACATTACTCTAGTCATAGCAATGACAACCTTAAAAAAATAGCCAAATACAACACTCAGTGTCAAAGCATATCATGAAGTAATTCTGAAAATACACTAATTTTGTACATCAGTGTATAATAACCAGGTATGGCAGGTCTTATCAGGAATAATACATTCACGTCCAGCTTCATTTTCACACAGAACACAGCAAAATTAGTAAGTCTTCCATCAGTACTATGTATTGCTAGAAGACAAAAACAGTTTTGTATGGAAAGATGTTCAATTAAAGCCCTCAATTCCAGCTAGAGAACAGAAAAATAAAAGGGATACCATTATTGTATTGTTCACTTATAGCATGTATCAATTGAGACTAACATTTCTGTGAATACAAGGAGTGTTGAACTCCTCTAAATAACTGCATATATTTAAAAGCTATTAATATTCAGTAGCCCAACAACAATGGTAGATGCTTAAAAAAAGCAATGAAGTCATAATGCACAGAAATACCAAACATTTATTAGCATTTTATACTAACTTTTAAGCATGTTACACCATATAACTGACACCAACAACTCACCAAAGACAAAACAGTTATGTCTACTTTTCTTGAGGTAAGCAGGACTGCTTTATATTCAGAATTAAGCTTATGGGGCAGAGATCATGAATTGTGTGTTTTACAGCATAGAACAGCCACCAAACTATTTGGGAAGAAAATGCCAGTGAAGTTTAGTTGAGACAGAAGTCTCTTGCACTATCAGGATTCCTTAGATGAATGAGAGAGCTGCCAGTTTGAGATAAAGGAAAAGGATAAAAATTTTTGGTGTGATCTCATGCAACACTTTCAACTCCAGTTTTTAATGGTGTCATGTAGTAAATTGGCTTTTATAACAACATAGTTATTCAAGATGTGACAGCAGTGAAATCAAAAGCAGGTGCTGGAGTGGTATTAGGGTCGAAGACAAGACTTGTTACTGTCCCTAGTTCTTACTTGGAAACATATAGAATCATAGAATAAAGTTTCCTCAAATTTTTTGGTTTTGTTTTGGTTTTATTCTGCCTTTAAAACTTACTGTACTATTTAATCATATTCTCTTCCAACTTTAGCATCATAAAAGAAATATTATTTTTTTAGGGGATAAAATGTGGGCCTCTGTTCCACTTTAGAAAATTATGTGTGCTTCACAGTTGTCTTAAAATAGACTCTCGAAATATAAAAGCCAAGAACACAATTACTTGTAGACAAAAGAAGTGCATCTTAGCTTCTAAGGTTAATTCAAATTTGCAGCGCATGTGCCTGCTAACTTACTTTCAGAATGGACACAGTATAAAAGGAATACGGCAAGGATCTGTTCTGAAAGAAGCAATGGCAATAGGAAGCATAAGGCAAATCACTCTAATATCCGCAAAGAAGACAGGCTGGACTGATTCAGAGTTGCAATGGTATTGTAAAACATGCATCAAGCTGCAATAATAAAAAAAAAGCTGTGAGCCTGGCACTCCCTCCCACATGTAACTGGCAATGCAAATCAAAAGTATTTCAACTCTGTGCACTTAGCCAGACAATTAAAAAACTGGAATAATTTATTTGTACCTTTCTCTGTGAAACATTTTTAAACATAGCATGATTGTTTTTTAAAAATTTTCATCAGAAGTCTATGACAACTGACAGACAGCAACTGTACCTATATATACATAGAAAAAAAATAAATCTGTCTTTTAAGGATTAAGGCTGCACTGCCTATAATTAGAAGTAATTCTAATTAATAAGAAGTAATTCTTACTAATATAAGTAAGAATAAGACATAAGCATTCACAGACTGGCAACAGGTATGGGTTATTAACTACTAGACAAAGAATGAGAGCACATTCCTGGAAAGGAGCAGAGGGACACAAGGGAATGCTGATGTTTCTTTAAATCTCCAATGTACCACGACGCTTACATCATGCTGCGTTGGGTTACATCATGTTACGTCTAGTGATGTAACCCGTCGCAATGCAATGCACACATCGCATTCAGTCAGCACTTTTTCAGCTTGTCCACATGATCACCGTGGCCAAGAGAGGTTTGGTTGTGTTAAGGAAAATTACTGTATTTCTATGGTACTTCTGGTTGTTCATGAATAGAAATGTCCTTGTTTTAAGAAAAAGAAGGAAGACAAATAGAACTAAAATGTATTCTAAATACGTAAAACCAATGTGTAGAACATGCAGGTAGGCTTGATCTGATGACAATATGAAAGGCCACTCACGTGAATATATTATATAATAAACTCAGAAGCAAGTAAATCAGGGGAGAAGTATCAGATGCTTCACTCTTACTATAAGCATGTTTCCTCTTTAAGGATAAAACACATCTTTCTGTTCAGAGTTTCTTTTTTTTTTTTTTAATGTAATGTGTTAAACAGAACTTTAAGGTAGGGTTGTAGGGTAAGCTTTTCCTACGTGCCATGCGTGTAATGCTCTTGTACTATCAAACTAGGCTTCAGCTCCAGGTGAAGAAATTATTTCCATGCAGCAGCAGGCTGCTGATGGTATCGAAACAGCGCCAGTGCCAGTGTCTCCAATGCACATGCTGGAGTCTGTAGCAGCTAAACTGTGGTTGATGGTGGAGTTGGTGCCCAGCTGGGTATTCAGATAGCTGGGGCAGTGGCAGCAACTGTGATTAGAGCCAAATATTGCACACCAACTGTAATCATTTGCCTAATTGCCAAGACTAAAACCAAACAAGCCTAATCTTTGTCTCACCTTGACCCTTCTTTTCTTTCCTTAGTCTAGCCTTGATGCCAGTCCCTAGTGCTTGAGCAGAAGCATTAGGATATAGCTATGGGCAATTTTTCCAGGTATCTCCTATCTGACAGTGTGATATTTGAATGCACGGTTGTAGATTTTCCCTGTCATACACTACAGTAAGTTTGTTATTTCCCACTTTGTTTTTCCATACTATGCCTTGGGAAGCACTGTTTTTCCTAATTGTTTAAACATAGAAGAGATATATGGCATATTCACAAAACCATTAACTTTTTCATTAATCCCATACTCCTTAATACTAAAGTTTAGATGGCGGAATGGCCATTAGCATAAGATGCAAAAAAACTGGCAAGGAGCCTGATGTCATATGCCAGTATGCTCTTACTTTTTCTGCTGCCAGATTTGAGTGTAAATTACATCTAATCTACTGAACACACTGCATTTTCACTGTTGTTTTTGGTTTTGTTCAGTTAATGATTCTCCCATTCTGCCCATCTTTGCAAAAGGTATACACAGAGGGTGTATAGAGTCTTGCCAATTTTCTGCTCTGCTCTTCACCTTGCACACTTTGCTCATAGCTTGCACAAGCACACACACACACAAACAGATAATAACACTTTCTCTTGAAGAACTGATCGTAAATGGAATATTGTTTAAGGTTGGTCTTAAATTTAAATGTGAATATGCATCCTCTTCCATTGGCAGTTATAGTCATGAAAGCATTTACCATTTCTTGACTAAATCCTACTGTTTCTGAACCTTCTGTCATCTGCTTATTACTACCTTGTTGCTAGAAGCTAATTCAACTGCACATGTGATTTCTTCAGAGCTCATCTCAGACAAAAATGTGTCAAGTTAACAAAGAATGACTTTTTAAACTGATTAAGCTAAAACACTCTGACTGAAATGGGTTAGGAGACAATCATCTGAGTAGCTTCACTAGCAGAGGCAGCAATTGCTATCCTGAAGAGTGACAAGCAGTGATTTTGTTTGCTGGTACAGCTGCAATAGGTATCCACTTCTCTTAAATATTTAAGTAGGTGAGAAGTCATCAGCAGAGAAGGAAAGATTACGAATTTGCTGGAGAAAGATAAAACACTAATTCAATCTTTAAGAATGGAGTCAGAAAGCAGAGTGGTATTATGTCATCAGGAAGCAGGAGCTACAATTGATAAAAGAGTAGATGCCAATGAATGACAAGCCTGAAGACACTCAATGCAGCTGATTCTCAGAAATATGTGACTCCAAGTTGCAAAAGAAATATTTCATCTGATTTCTGTTCATATTCTTCCTAGTCCTTTAATGACAAGACATGCTATACATAAATCAAATACCCCTATCTTAAGAAAGTACTAATGAAATGCCTGGAATCAGATCACAACACAGTCAAAGTGAGTATGATTGCCAAAAGAAAGACAAACGCATTTCTGGAATGAGGTCTTGATTCTGGTACTTTGGAAGAGTCTATATATATATATATATATATATATCAGGCATATATCCCCTCTGACATCAGGTCAGTTTTACTGAAAGTAGAATAAGAGTAAAGGGTTACATCTGAAATGACCCACTGTAAAGGGAAAAAAAAAAAAAAAAAAAGTTAATGTAAATACAGTGGTCCAGGCAGAGTAATTGTATTAATATGGGTAGATTTACATGGACAATACAATCTCTAGAGGCTGTGTTTGAACAGCAATCAGTTTTTAACTCTGCTGTGTTAAAATAACTGAATCCCTGAAGCAAGAAGGGAAGAAAAAGGGAACTGAGCTTGAAGGTTGTCCCTAAGGCACTATACCTTCCAGGGCTCCTCTGGGACAATGCTGATTATGCATCAGCTTTCACTCAAGACTTTGCCTAAAGGCACAATCTAGTCATAAATAATTATTCATATCATTGACTCCAGCAAAGACTCATTCTTTTCTAAAGCAAGAATGTTAAACTCTGAATCGGGTCAGAATCCCATAAACATTAAGTAAGCTGAAAAGTCTTCCTTTGTAGATTATGTAAAGCCTTTAAAGTAAAAATTTAGGTTTATGGATGAACTTGCTCTAAGGCTTATGCTAAAACATCTGCATTTCCTTGTAATTAGTAGGATGATTTATTCCGGAATCTTCTATCACCTTAGTGAAAAGTACTACGTACTTCCTGCACCCAAGCAGCAAGAATTTGTAACATGACAAGCTTAGTTATAATAATCAGGCTTCTGCTAATGAGGAGTAAGTAGAGTCTACCAGAATGAAAACTTCAGCAGTTTGTCACCCACAAAGGAAGCCATTGGCAAAACGAAGTCTTGGTTTATGAAGTTTGTGGCATCATATTTCACATTTGCAATGGAAAAAACAGGTGGAATATACAGTCTGAGAATAGACGCTATGATGTAGAAGTTGCAAGAATGCACTCTGGCGTAAGAAAGTCAATTCTGAGTAGATAAGTGTAATTTTTTTTTACTGATGTACAGCTTCAGAGCTATTTGTTTATACTCACATTCACGTATTTGCAAGCTAACCACAATGTCAAATTTATGTGAAATTTAAAATGAAGTATATAACTTATTGAGATACAGCAGGGCCGCGTGGACCCTAATAATGCCTTTAAAAGTTCCAGTGCCACAGCGTTTTGACCCCACCACAAATTTTTTTGCATAACATGATTTAGTATCTTGAATGCTGTAAATATGCTCTTTTCACTTCATGTAGTCTGAATAGAACACTGAAAATAATTTATCCTAAGTCATTACATTGTCAGTATTTTCACTGCTGTATGTCCTAATCCCTATTTTAAACATGACAATCTTACTGTTTAATGCACTTACAGAAATGCCTCTTCATATAAGCGGCAAAAACAACTACTGACTTTAGGATAGGCACAGATTACATTCATTAACATTATGAAACAATATGTCTGTTTCCATATAAAATGCCATTATTATTTTGTGTAGATGGAGTGAGATGAAGATTATTTTATCATCTCTATTTGCTGTAATAAGACAGTATCGGGGGAAAAGTAGGCCTTCAGCAGCTTAGGAAAAATGAACTAGAAAATGAAAAAGTTAGTACATTAAAATCCTGCCTCCTCAGCCCTCATTAAATTTAGCATCTTCTCTTTTCTGAAATGGATTCTATTGTATGCACACGAGTGTGTGTTTGTGGATCCTAAAAGTTCTAAAAGGGTCAACAAGTAGCAGAGAGGCAAATACGTTATTCAAGTTTTGGTCCTTGCTTTACCGTCCGTACAACCAAGCATAACGTGAGCTTTTCCATAAGATCTGTTAGGGTGACTGTCATATCTATTCTAAAAACATTGTTAGAATGACAGACCATAAGCATGTATCCAGGTACTGCTTGTTCCATTGCTTATACACATACTGCAAATGGAAACCTGGAAACGATACAAAGGAAAGCATGAGTTTAACAGAGAACTGTAATCCCAAGTCCACCTGCAATTTAAAAGATAAATAAAAATATTAAATTTCTACAAGAAGAAACTGAACAACTTGTGCTGCTAACTCATTACTTCTGATAGTCCATCCAAATAAACGGGATACCTACAGATAAATAGAAATTATTTTCTACGGACTGAATCTTGAAGAAGCTGTTTTAACAGCAGAACATGTTCCCAAAAATCTGTAACAAGCTACACCATGTTGCTCATGTAACAGTTCCAGCATTAAAGTCCCTTTCCAAAGTTGCCATACATGACTGGAAGAAAATGTGCAGAAAGCAGACAATAAGTCCTACCAACAGGAGCTTAATTAACAGTTCAGGTAATAAAAAAATGGACCATGTTTATGTGAAACCGCCGATGAGACCTTTATTACTCCCTGATGTGGTGTACAAAGAAATGCTTGTTCTTAACTACCTTCCTTTATTGTCTAGTTAGCTCAGACCACACTGCAAGACACTAGCTTCAGTCCTGTTCCCTTGGGAATTCATTCTGGAAACAGCGTGATGGCTACGGGCCAGTAGCTGCTGTCAAGTTTACTTTTGAAAATCCAGGACAACTTAATCAAAGTCCGTATGTGGCACACACAATTGCACAACCTGGCTACATCTAGTATCATATAACATAGCTGTATTGCCTGGGGGGCAGGAATTGAAGAGGAAACCTATCAGAAACACTAGAGGAACAAGAAAGGTAACCATTCAAGCAAACTTCAGAATAAATGGTCATAGTGGAATATTTTAGGTGCTTTATAGTATGTTCAGAGGCATCAGAAAGAGTCAGAAATCCACACAAGAGTACATGAACTACTCATTTAAATGAACGGGAAACCTATAAAATATTAATTTCACGAGAAGAAATTAAGAATATCAGCAAAGAAATAGATTAATTAAAATAACAAACAGAGCATACATAATGACACTTTCATTATTTTTTCAAAGCATCCTGAACAGCTATACAGCTTCTGACCAAAATCCAGATGTGAGGTTTAAATTTGCTCAGAAAAAGTAAACTGCATATTGTTAGATCTTGTAGATCCTGCGATGCATGTCAATCCACAGTTAAGGAAATTGTGTTTGGTTTCTCCCGTTTATAGCTAATGTAACAAATGTGACAACCAGGAGTTGGACAACCAAGTGCAGGCTCCAGATTTCACATCCTTAACTGTTTTGTAGGTTTTTTTCCTGCACACAGCAATGACTTTGTCTTTGTGAAGATGGCTTAATCCCTAATTAAACTCAAAGTGAGATTTCTGCTCTCCTTCCATGTACTGCAGGTTAAATTACTAGGAATAGCCTGAAATCAATGTAATTACTCACAGAAGTAAAAACTTATTGTGCAATACTAGAAAAAGAACAGAGAACTAGGGAGCAGAGGACTAAGCCCTTGTTATCTACATATACTTAGAGGCTGTAGAAAATTTTACTTTCAAAACCTAACTTAGGTCCTGTTATGGGTTTGTGTGGCGCGGTTTTCTTTGGTGGCAGGGGAGGGGGGCTGCAGAGGCGGCCCCTTTAAGAAGTTGCTGGAAGAATTCGCTGCCCCAAAATATCGGACCCGCGCGCCAAAATGTCGGACCCACCTCTAGGCGGGGAGTGACAGTGGTAACGCCTCTGGGAAACATATTTAAGAAGGGGAACCGGTAGTGTGGGGGTTGGAGAAAACTGAGAGGAACATCGCTGCTGACACTGGAATCATGGAAGTGGAGGGGGAGGAGGAGGCGCCTGAAGAGGCTGATGGCCCTGCAGCCCAGGGGGGTGAACGGTGGAGCGGAGGCTCCCGAAGATGGCCGTAACCCCATGGTAAAAACCACGC
>VYZV01016829.1:5077-15254 GCA_013401275.1 Pandion haliaetus | reverse complement strand
TTAGTTAATAGTTTTTCAGCATGGTTCAGTAGGTAACTAAACCCAGGATCTTCCTCGTTTCTACTGATTTAAGCTTGGGCTAGGCTGGCATACACTACAGTCATGGGCTTGTTCCAGTTTCTTTCTGCTCTTCATTGTGTTCTGTAGAAGCTGTTCTGCCAGGGCCAATTAATGAACTAGAGGTTTTTTAAGCCTCTTCTACACTCAGAACCATACCCTGATAGCCTGCTTAACTGGGATTTATCTTCTAGCATTTTCATAATTGTAGATGAGCCTTGTGAATTCCTGTGGGCTGCTGTTAGAGGCTTGATATGAAAGAATGTACCTTGGCTTGAAAAACAAACAAAACCTGGGAATACAGCTGTTGGTAAGGTTACTATGGGAGTAGACCCCAGGACACATGCCTTCCATTCCCATGCCTTAACCACTGCACCACCATTCTTTTTATGGATGTGTGAGACTGGATCGTTGGATCATTTTTACTTCTGTTAGGCATTTGGGACAGAAATATCACATACCTGATGTCCTTTAATGCGCTCTTGGATGAAGGTGCGTATTCTCTGAAATACAAGTTAATCAAAAACATAGTACTGTATAGTTGCAAAGTTACCCATACAATGTGTGACCAGAGCCAGCTGTTCCAGAAGGAATGAACTTTAATCTTTGTCTTCAGTGGGGGTTGACCCTAGAACCCAATGTTAGCAAGCAGTATGAAGCTCAGCATGCATTGTTGCATGCCATTTTAAGGGGAAGGGAGGATGAAGAAAGGGGTGGAATTAAGACCCAAAGAACATGGAACTTGAGTACAGCAGAGAAGGAGATGTTCAGCTGAAGGGAAGAGAAGTGACAGAAAGAGCAGTGTCCCAAACCAGCATTTTTTCCATGAGATGACAATAAAGTACTGAATGGATAACTAAATGTTTAGTTACAGGACAGGGACTGTTCTTTGTAATGATTCTTGTTGACGTTGAAGGGAGACTTGGGGAAGGCCAAAGGGGAGTATCAAGCTCTGCATTTGTGCCCCTATACCCCATGTGGGCATGGTGGTAATTTCTCAAGGAAGACAGTCTTCTAACTCAGCTAGCCAAAATGGCGAGCAGGTCTTTTCCATCACAGCAAGCCTTCATGAGGATTTTGATGTCTGGTGGAGCACATGACAGCTCTTGCTCTGTGCATATGCACGTATCTTTGCCAAGGCACGTACGCAAGCCGTGAGCAGGCTCATGGCTACTGACCAAGGCGTGAGTCGGATGCGTGCCCTGGGAGGCAGCAGCTGGGAGGGGGGGACTCAGCAAAGCAAGGTTGCCCTGCAGTTCTGACACAGCCATACTTTACAAACCTGGGGGAGAGCCAATGCACTGTCATTGCCCTTGGAGTGAGGGGACTTTTTTTCTTTTCCGCTTTGAACTAGGCTTGCTCTGAGCGCCTCGGAGGTTCTGTTCGTCTCTGTCCTGAGAATTTCAAGGCTCTAGCTCTCCCTCCAGCGGCGGGAAGCAGCTCCACACTCACTGGAGCGACTTGTTGCTAATATGAGGGTCAAAACCACCTTCATTCCCTTCATGTTCTCGCTTGTCCTCTCCTGATAAATTCAGACTGTGTCCTTGCTACCACAGAAATGGGGACCTCCGAGGGTAGGCTTGAATTTGCCATTAGCAGGAGTGTGTTCCTGCTGACCAGTCAACTCCTGCCAGTGCCGGCTCACTGCCTGCTGCATTCAGAGCCGGATTGGCTGGGATACCACTTCTGTGCTCTATGTAGGATAGCCTTAATCAGCATCAGCAATTACTCTTTTTATTTTCCCAAACACATGAGTTCATTGCAAGAGACCTGAGATTCATTTCTATAGTATGTCCTGCATTGGAGAGAATGAAGAGGAAGAAAATACTTTTCAGGCCCAATCTGTTTTCAGATAAACATTTCAATGCGGGCGTGTGTAATCCTTTCTCTCCCAGACTTTAGTTTAATCCCTTTTCCCTGAACAAATAGGTGTCCTCTGGCAAGGAACTGATGTGTGGCTGTAAATAGGCAGTGTTTTTATTATCCAGTTAATCTCCATTTATTATTACACATTCAACAAACAGCAGACGCTCCCCTACTTGTTTGTCTGTTCACAGGAAGAAATTTTATCTTAGTCAGTGGATTATGGTAAAGGCTGAGTGAATCACTGTGCTGCAACAGGGTCAGCCCTTTCAGGGTTATTCAAACAATGGGGCTGACCAGCCAGCCAGATAAAATGTTTAATGCTCTAGATTGCCAAGATCATCAATTTAGTATTCATGTCTCTCTATAGCACTGCCTAAAGCTGGCGTTTAAATGGAGCTAGAGGTTACATCAATGTAGCAGATGGGCTTTGAGCGTGTGGTGGCTGCAATACACATGGTGTTTTGAACTGTGAGGTTGAATTCAGGGTTCCTCTGAACCCCTCTGTCACCAGTTTTCAAACGCGATGCTTTGAACTTTACCTAATAGGCTGAGGACGTGATGTACCTCATTCTGTCAGGGTTATAAGCTGCAGCCTACAATAAACGACGGCAGGTAGCAGAACATTGAAGTGTCTTGTACCCTTTTTCTCAGTTGCTGCATGTGTCTGAAATTAACTTTTGCCTTTCCCTGGAATCCCTTGTGCTGCTGCACTGCTTTGTTCCCTGAATACCTTTCCCCTCCTCTCAGCCTCTTGCCCTGCTACGGGCATCTGTGTCTATGCTCCAGCAGGCTGAGTTTCTGTATTATTTTTTTCTTAACTGAAGCACAGCTTTGTATGTAACTGCCATTAATAATAAGTACTTGTACAAGTGCTGCACTTGTGCTTGGCTTAACAAGGTTACTGAGTTGTTTTCTCCCAAGCTTCTGCTATGAAAGCAAGGGTTGGTCTTCCTCAAAACCGTCATTACTGATCAGCAGCACGTTCCTCCTGCTGACGGTCGCAGCAGCTGCAGTTTACTTGGATGCTCAGTGTACCCAAAGCCGTTGTCTCATTCAGTGTTTTTGCTGCCCTGGGTCCGTGTCCCTGACTTTGCTGATGCCTGAGACGACATTTCCATTCAGTGCTGGATGCTGACCAAACATGATTTTGTCTTGAACTTGATGGTTCGTGCCCCACATTTCTTTCCCAGTTGAGCAGCAGAAAGCGCTACACGGTATCTTTGTGGCTCCCCTGATGTGTGTTGCTACTCTCTTTGCTAGAGGTTTGTTTACAGAGATTGTCCTGGCAGAAAAAGGGGAAGACTTGCAGCATGGCAAGTTTGAGGCACTTTGTGAATATATTTGCACAGTTGCACTCATAGTGATTTGGCTGCTAATGCTGACTTTTTCTTTGGAGGGGGTTCACTCATTCCTACTTTTCTGCCATGTAAAGTTTCACACTATTGCTAAACTTAACCTTGACAAAATAAAAAGGATAATCTAGTGACAAGATTAGGAGATATTGCAGTGTAATAGATGGATGTCTTGGATTACTGTTATCATAGAAGCAAAACCAGTAGTTGTTTCAGTGCAAGGAATGGACTTCAAGGTAAGGTACTGGGCATAAATAAAGAGAAAATTAAAGAGAGTTGAGAAGAGGACCTACATGAGCATGGACAACTACCAGATGGCATTTGCTGTGCTGTTGGGGAGGGTACCGAGTGGTCAGTGCTGCTGCTTAGAAAATGTGTGCATATGAAAACCTTTCTTTGGTAGTGCTGCACGTTCACATTCTAACCAGTATGAATACATACCCCTTGCCTTCTGGTAAAAGTAAGCAAGCCTTTTCAAAGTGGGCACTGTTCTGATGCAGGCAAATTGTTTGTGTCCATAGCTGCTGTACTCCTTTTCTGTTTAGTCCTACCAGGAGAGGACAGTTACCAGTTCTGCATTATTCAACAAAATAGCATGCATGCTAGTAGCAGCTGTGAGGAAAAAGCCTGAAGATATTTTTTCATTTACACAATTAACAAGGACCTTTTTCTAATTCAGTAAATAGGGCGTCCAGATCTTTGTTACTTCAGATCTTCATCACTGCAGGAGCTAGCTGCAGACTCATCCACTGTTAGTTTTCCTCTGATAAAGAGGATTAGGATCAATTCATCAATGCAAGAACATGCAATTGGGCTGCTGTTAGGGGATCCAAGGTTTAAGAAACCAACCTCAGGGTAGGGAGGATCTTTGGGAAGAGGTGGGGGAGGTACTTTCGTACACAGATCTTATTTTGGCCTTTGGAAGGCTGACTCAGAAATTGATCATAGGAAGAGTCTCTTCCCTTGGACCAGCAGTGATAAGCAATTTCCAGAACCAGCTGGGATTTTTTCTGCCTCTGTCAGTACACTGTGATGCCTAAAGAAAATGCTCATAGGGTTTTCAGGCTCCTTAGTTAATAATGGGGACAGTGAATAGAAATTCGTTATTAGAAATTAGTCTAAAAGAATCCAGAAGGCTACTCTATAAAATTAATGCCAAAAATAGAAGCCAATGTAAGCTGGGCTTAATGATGTATGCTGGTTGGAATAAACAGTGGCTGAGTTTTCAAGAGTATCTAAATGATTCAGCAACAAATGTTTGTGGACTTTTTTGTACTTCATTTGTGGCCAAGTCTTTTAAGGGTACTAAAGCATGTACTGATGCAGATAGGCACTAGGTTAATAGGTATCTTTAAAATATCTGACCTTTTGAAAATTCTTGGGTTTAACGAGAAAACCAGTAGAGAAATACGAGGAAAAAAAAAAATGTTCTCCCTTTTCCTCAAGTGTGTCATCGTGGACAACAAAAAGTTGAACCACAGTGTCAGCTTTTAAAGGTGACTTTATTGTTAAGAGTCCCAGGTGAGGGCTGCAAACTGTGCTAGTGAAGATGTTTCAAAACTTGGCAAAGAGCAGCAGAAAGCCTTCTTGCATGCAGAGGGGCCCCTGAAAAAGTTAAAAGCTAGTGACTACGTTATTTGGCAACTTCTGGCCTCAATACTATAAAGAAACCTCCCCCCTTTCTTCAAAACTGTATGAAGTGTGAAGGTGATATATTATTTTATTCCTAATATAGTGGCACTTTTTCTTTATTCTGTAGATTCAACCAGTTATTGATCAAGTCTTCTCTTTTTCTGAAGTTCCAAAGGCCTTTCTGAAGTTGGAAGGAGGACATGCACGTGGAAAAACAGTGATCGATGTAATTAGTAAAAAATAAAGTATCTCTAGTCATTATTCTGCCCGCAGTCAGTCCTTTACTAGTATATTACACTTGAACATGAATTGGTACGTAGCAACTGTTTCTTCTTTAAAATCTCACACAGGATGCATAATTTAAAAAAAAAAAAAAGTCTTGTTTTAGAAAAGCCTCTTTGATTCCTTTCTACTCTGCCTGTTAATAACTGTTAATACGCAGACAAGAAATGCTAATGTCCCATAGGTATTTCTACGTGAAAACCATGTTAAGAATGTAGTTGTGACTTTCGCAGAACACCCCTCACTCTTGGGCTAAGAGGAACAGCTGGCAGCATTTTCAGTTTGTAGATCTTGGAGCTTTTATTTTCCGGATGTTTTAGCCAAGTCCTGAAATACTGAGGCACGCTTATCTAATTGTCTACATGAAACTTGTGCTGTCCTTTTTTCCTTGGCCTTTCCTAGTTCCGTTCACCTTTATTAATATATGTTATTACTCAATCTAGTTCATTCTCAGAACCTGTAAACTTTTCCTGTATTAAGTGGTCACATTGCTGTCTCAAGACTGGTACTTTAATCTTGATACGGCAAATCTCTCATAAGAGTAACTAATCCAAGTAGAAGCATGGAACAAAAATCAATCTGTAACTAATAATTATTCTAATTGCCTAACTCCTGGCACAGATTCAGCTGACTACAGTGTTTATGCAGGTAGGCTAGACATGGTTTTTGTCAGTAATCAAGAGAACATGTTCGTGCCATGCCCCCTGTCACTGCTGGTGGGGGTGAAGTGCTTGAAGGGGGTACGTATCTGTTGTTGGTCTGTTTTTAAACTTACAATTTTGCTGGAGATGGGCTATGGCGTGACTCCCCCTGCAGTTACGCAGGTAGATCAAAGAAAAAGTGGTAACCTCTTAATTGAGAGCTGCACCTTTACAGTGGTGCAACTACAGTGATGGAAAAAACATGTCATGCAGTGCTTCCACCAGGGGACAGAAGCAGCAGCCTTGTGAACTGTGGCCCCATGTACAAATGTACTGAACGCATGCTGGTATAGGAGAAGCAGCCATTCCTCAGAGCCTGCAGCTATTCCACACCACGTATTCACTCCTCATTAGCTAGCTGTTGCAGAGGAATTATGGACAGAGAAGGGCACAAGACAGAAGCAAAACTAACCGTAAAATACCAGCTTTCTACCTTTAAAAATAATTTCAATAAAAAGTTACCTATCTTAAATTTATTTGTAAAATGCTATATTATATATAGCAAGAGCACATCACTATGACAAAGTACCACTGTTTGGAACCAATAACACATTTTCTAGGAAGAACTAAAAGCAGCACATTTCAGAGCAACAAAACTTCAGTACATCTGTACAAAAGGAGGAAAATTCATAAGGCACTTCCTCTCGGGTAGTAACAATAAAAGCACCAGTATCCTTTGAGGCAATACAATAGTAATGAAAATGTTAATTTTAAACAGACTTACTATGCAAGACAAAGGCCTGGATGCTCCTAGGAGCAGCTTGTAATAACACTGGTCTAAGCCAGAACAAAACACAGCAGCATAGTACAAGACTTTGTTTGTATTTTACCTTTTTGCCAACGTTATTAAGGAAAACTAACAAAACCAGGTTAAAAGCAGGGCAACAGAAGAACCTCCTGCAGTCATTAGTATGTCTTACTTGTGACAAGCTCTTTACTAAACCAGTAACGCTTACTTTGAATGGGCACAGCTGTTGTGACTGGGCATGTATCCAGGCTTGGCTATGCCCCTTACTAGAGCAGTCTGACACTTCTGCCCAGCAGCAACCTAGAGCCAGCAGCCCACCATGGACGTTGCTCTCCAACATCACCAGAAATACTTGGGAGTCTGGCATTCACCACGGTAAGCCCAACAGGGAGTGGCTGAAAAACTTAGTAACCACAATGTTTAGGTGCTGTTGCAGTCATCTTTAGTGATGCTTTCCCTAAGAATTCTTGCTTCCTACATGATTTTGGAGTTCAGGATGACTATATTTACTGAACTGTTTTATAAGGTAAAAATTTGACTTGGCAAATAAGTAAAATACCTGTAACTCAAAAAGTTAGGCAGCCTAGAAAATGGGCAAGTTCTTCACGTTCCGATGCATCCTGTTGCCAGCCCTCTCTTTTTCTAACAAATATCTACTAATGTACATCATCTCTATATGAGAAAAACCTAGAATTTTTTCTTAATTTAGGACTTAACTATATTAGCATACTAACTATATTTGAAGCCACTTGTTAAAAATTCTTTGGATGTGCTGTGTGCTAGCAGTCTTTAAACTTTCAGTAAACGTTAAGTTTGTTCCAGTGAAACAAATATATTAATTTCCAGTAGTGAATATTTCTCTATACTACAGCCCATAGGTCCAAGTTGCTATACTCGCATACACACTACACTCCTGTCCTTTATGAAATAAGCTTTAGTTATTTTTTAGCCCTTCTCTCAGTTAAAAAAAACCTTTTAAAAATAATTTTAAATTACACCTATTGACTGTTCTGGATTAACTATTCACTGACACAGCAGTAACTCCATGGGGTCTCTCTCACCTTTAGTTCTTCCACTGTAGCCCGAGGTATACTACCACTCCCTANAAAAAGGTTGAGAGACACTCAAGCTTTTATAGGGATAATAATCTTAGATAAAGAGGTGAAATCATTCTGTTGCTTGTTCTTTTTAAAATTGCAAAGAAAAGACAAAGCTGTCATTGTTGATCCTGTATCCTTCAGAGACGGCAGTGCCAAGTCTAGTGTCTGGAATAGTAGCTAATTCAAATGTCATCTTTGCTTGTTTGGGTTTATACAACTACTGGTTCCCAACACTGTGTTAACTTTTCTTCGTTGACTGTGTTGACAACAACATGGTCGCGATCATATTGTGCGCCCCCTGTAAAGAAAAATTTCAAAGAGTGTAGATTATCTTTGAAATAAGAGACATACTCTAGGTTTCAGGGCAACTCTAGTAAGTGCTGGTGTAGACAGTTTCTCTTCTCCCCAAGGCATTGAAAAGACAAACTCATTTTCATCACTGCCTGCTTTCGGAATTAATTTTGAAACAAGGGAGCCTGCCTGCTCCTCTCCACCCCTTCAGTAATTCAGTGCCTTGGCTCTTTCAGCCTGGATGGGAAAGGAAGTAAACACTGCAATACAGTCAGGTGTAGCTCCTCTAAGACTGTCACTTCCCAAAAGTCTATCTTGGCTGTTTAGTTTCCCCTCAACAGTTGTCAGTTGTCACTTCGCTCTAAAGATGATATTTACACGATGAAATAAGTCCTGCTGCTAACAGACAATACGAGCATGACCACACCAGGGACAAGGTCTGGTACTCATTTACTCTTCACCATTATAATCCTGTATTTTGACCAGCTGCATCACAAGTCGCCATACACAGAATATCACCCAATGTTCAGCTGTTTCCACTGGCAGCTGAACATACCTGAATGCAGAATACAACCCTTTCTCGGAGGGGCTTCATTTACTCACGTGATGCAATGCCAAACATGTTCCCGTAGAAGAGCACCATTAGTATTCTGACTTACGAAACTCGGAAGCAAAGAAACATTCGACTACAGCTGAAAGTCAGAACTGACTTTTTTTTCTCAGATCTAGTACATACTGCAGAAGTGTAGGACATGTGCATCTCGTAGTACAACACACCTGTGATAGCAGGTAGTACTCCCACTGGAAGCAGCCATCTGAGCCAACCATTTATACAGAGCACCAGGACACTCCTACAGACACCATCTTTTATTCTGCAGTGCTATAGCCTCACCCTCCCTGAATGAGCAAAAGACAAGCCTGGCAGCTGAAAGCTTGACAAGTGTTAGCAAATACAGATTCTAGCAGATCTCAGGAAGAAATATGCTAGGCACCTGGACTCCTGCATGGGCAGCCACATTCAAGAGCAGCTCTTTTGTACTAAGGAAATGCCATCTCAAGCACCTTAGCTGTTCTCTGTTTCAAGAATCTGGGGGAGGCTTTCTGGTGCCACTGTCCCAAATCAGAAAGTCTCTGAGCAAGTTAACACCAACACGATTTCTCTCCTTGCCATCACCAAGCAATTACTAAAAAGCAGTAGAGATACACAGCAGAAACACTTGCAGACTTCTTCAGAAAGAGGGGAAAAAGAAGGGAATACCAGATCAAATACTTCCACAGGAAAAAAACCTAAGCAGCAGCTACAAAAAAATAACATTAGCTACATAGCTCAGTTATCACTGCAAGTGCAAAAAATATTTTGTAAGCCGTGTCTGATAGAATGTAAACATGTTATAATGGGAACAGATGGGATTTTTTTCAGTGGAAAAAGAGACTATTTACTTTGACAGAGCAGTGCTCTGGACAAAGCTTTGTGATATGCCAGTATATCCACAAGGTGGCACTGGTAACTGCACAGTTGAACAACTACATTCATTTGCAGAACAATTCATTAACACTCAACTTGTGTCAAGAATGGATCAACAGAATTGGCAGAAACAGGTAATGTTCCTACTAGGCTTTCTCAAATGAAAGCTAAATGTATGCACTTTTTCATATTTACCATACAGATTTACTTATTTTTAAACTAAGAGTGCATCTATACTTTCATCACCAGACCTATCCATTGTGAAGTTCTTCAATTAGAAATGCAGGATACATAATTGCTTTTAACACGATTAACTGAAGACAGGGCAGCGTAATAGTATTTCTGCTGGTTTGGTGCAACTCGGAACTGACTTTAGAAAAAGGTACGCACAGTCATTGTGACTAAAGACTCTCCCTTGAACTGGAGTCTTTTTGATAAGTTTATAATTAATCATCACTAGCTTTTTGTGGCAGTAAAGACAATTATTTGTGCCAGTGTTGTATTATGGTCAGGCATTAGGTAACCCTTTTCTCACAGTTCCGATAGTTCTGTCTTTTTTAGTTCTGAAGTGCTGACTGTTGACTCTGGTTTTTTTGTTTGGGTTTTTGTTTTGTTTTGTTGGTAATTGCTGTAATTAATGTCACAGCATCAATGCAAAATTGATTTTAAAACGGCTAAAAAAA
>VYZV01016828.1:5058-64357 GCA_013401275.1 Pandion haliaetus | reverse complement strand
CCACTGTGGCTGGGGTGGGGAGGAGTGAGCGAGCGGCTGTGAGGTGCTTTTGTTACCAGCTGGGCTGAAATCACGACAGCATTCTTCTAAATATGGGCTATTTGGAATTTGCTGTGAAAGCGTGTTTTGGGTTCCGGATGTCTCTGATTTGACGATCTAGAAGTGAGAGTTCTTTCCAGCAGTCTTTGTCTGTATGCTTCTCATATTTCCTCTTTTTTCTTGCTTTTTCTGCCAGTACTGATTGATCTGTAAAATGGCGTGAGTTGCAATGTTAAATCAGGATCAAGGATGCCTTTGTAAATTAATTCTGCCTTGGAGGACAGAGTAGATCTGCTTTTATCTTTCTCCTTCCTGCACCTAGAGCACTATTTTGGGAGAAACTGTTTCACAAACAACTTGAGATAGCAAAATTTAAGCTTTCCTAACAGCATTAACTACTCATAATTCCAAGATGCAATGATGATACAATAGAGATTGTATCATAAGGCATTGATTTATAGTTCTAATGAGTTGGAGAGAGAACTCTGTCACACTGATTACCTCCCAGTGTTTTCTCCCATTCAGCTTCCATAATTTTTCAAAGGACATCCCTGAACACACTGACTCTGTATATTCCCTTGCTTAAATACCTGAAAAACTGCAGTGGGAATAAAATGCAGAAAAGCGTGCATTTCTAGTCCTTGTAGTAGGTTGTAAAACAGTTTAAAGTAAGCTCAGTCATGCTGGGTCGGTAACTCAACATCCTTGTTTGTTGTCGGTTTTTCCTCTGGAGAGCGTCAAGTTTCAAGTATAGAAAGATTTGGCAATTTGAGTTGCTGATAAATTCTTGAAGATACCAGACAATATCAATGAAAACTCTTGTTCTTGTCCGTATCAGTGAAGAGCCTGAAAAAGGAGCTGTGCAGCAGAACTGTGTGTATTTCATCTTGTTGTTCTTAACTTAGGTGCTGCTGTTGGAGTATAAAGGAAGACGTAGGGAGTATCTCAGGAGTATTGCCATGGTCTGCTGTGAGTGGCACCTAGTCCTGACTCTCCAAAAAGTAATGGGAAGAAGACCTCCCACCTCTGTCTGACCCACAGCGGTCAGAGAGTAAGTGCCGATGTTCATCCCAGCCCAACTGCTGGGAGGCAGTCCTCTGTGTAATGTGGACAGATTCTGTGTGCCAATTGTTGTCTCCTCCACCTCCTCCTCCCCTGCTTTGATCAAGGTGGGAATGGGTCTGTCCTAGGAGGATGCTGCTTCATTGCCTATTTTCTGTGTATCTTGGGGAGAAGCAGTGGCGTTGTCTCTTTTGTGTGTTGAGATACAATAGGAGAGTGGTCATCTCTTGAGTGTCTAGAGTGATAGTATTCTTTTTGCCTTATGTGGGACAGTGGGGCTGCTGACAGGGAAAGTTGTGCTCATGGTTAAGGTAGTTCAGCTGGGGGCTGCCCAGACCTGCACGTTGCACATAGAACTGTTTCAGTGCTAAATGTCAACTCTGTGTGCTGAGGAGTGTTGCAGATGACCTGCATGACCCAGACATGCCGCGTGGAATTGCTCACCACATTCATTGCACAGATGGTACCGTGCTTTGTCTTCACAGTTATGCTAACCATGTTGGGGCAAGTTGTGTGCTGCCAGTTTGGGAGCACAAGTCACTCCAGAATGGCGAGATTCGTCCACAGATTAGTGAGTTTGCTGGGTTCATCCTGTTGGGAGGCACTGTCCCCTGTCAACTTCTGATGCCATTGCCTCTGAAGCGATTGTCTGAAGTAGTGTAGCCAGAAATGCATTTGCAGCAAATGCGGAATAGCAGCTGGTGAAGTGCATAAGGTGGTGCCACCAGTGTGGTCAACAGGCATGGTGTAGGTAGACTGAAGAATCCTGTAGTGTAGACACACAGAAAGTAAAGAGATAGCCACTGTGCCCCTGTGCAGTCTGACACCTAGCGGAAACAAAGACAGGGCACAGCATTTGCTCCAAGTCTTGCACTGTGGCACAGGTAACAAAGTCGGTGTAGATGTGCTTTGCTTTTCTTCAGGGCATGTAACAGAATTGCACTTAGGAAAATACTGGAGTAGCATTATCTGACCTGTGCTAGCATATACAATAGCAAGCAAATGTAGTGCAGTGAGCAATATTACACTTTGCTCCTCCACTCAGTCTCTTGTTTCCAGGTTCCTGTTGCTATGAATGGTGTTGAGGGACTCTTGAGGATAAGCAAGGACATCTTCTGCAAGAACGTCACATATATCTTTCAGAGAGAACTGCAACAGCAAAAGTTCCACATGCTTTTTTGGCCATAAACTGTCACTGCAATTTTGTTGGTTTACTTCAGCTAGAATCAATCACCGCAGCTGTATAATGTGATCAACAGCATTGGTTTGTCCTGTCCTACAGAAATAAGTAACATTAGAATTAATGTAGCTTTTTTAAAGATTACAGTTAAAAGTGCTGCAAGCTGAGCAATAAACAAGTGATTTATAAAGCATTAAAATTCTGTTTTGCTAATGCCTTGACAGATTGATGCCCAAAGAAGATACCAGGTATCTAGTCATTATATTGTCCTGCAATAATAAACAGTGGAAGGACCAGTGAAGCACATGTTGAAGACGTAGCTAAGCTAGCTCAAAGTTTATTTTGTCCCCAGAGAGGTGGATGCTCCATCTTTATCAGGTGGAATTATGTCCAGAGTCATTGCCACAAATGTGGTGTGCAGAGAGCCAAGGGGAGTATGAAAGGAAGAGAAGCAGTGGTGCTGAACAAAGATCTGGAATGAGGTGGTAAGCAAAAGGCAAAGGAAAGATAATGAAATACTGGAAAGTATTAGCTAAAGGAAAGAAATTACTAAAACTGTAACTGAAGTTGGATTGAAGAAACAAAAGAGAAACTCTTAGATGGAAGAACAGTGCCAAAAACCCCAGAGATCTTATGCTGACAAAACAGAAGTTCTGTTTTAATTCAATTTTCATTTATTCTTAGCAACCAGTTCAGCTTTCTGTGCAGAGAGGCAACCTTTGTAATGTTCTAGAAAGCAAAAAGACTCTACATACGTGGTCCAGGATGCTTTCTGGCTTCTGATTTTTTTTCTTGTATTTCAGTGGGAGTCATGGCTTACTTGTATCATTAAGTAAAAGGTGTTAAACCCTTTCTAAGCGATTAAGACAGGCTAAGAAGAAGTAATGTAACTCTTTTCTGCTTCAACTGCACTTAGATACCTCAGCAATCACCCACATTAATTAAACAAGTGACTTAATACCTCTCACAGTGAAAGAGCAGCAGGTGGTTTGCCTGCTGAAATCAGGTAATTTACCTGTTGAAACACTGCCTTTTTGTATTCTCTGGGCTCACCCAAGAAAAGAGCAGGGCTGCTGGCCAGAATGAAACCAAACGCACTATGATAAAAGCATTCCTCCCTCTTCTGGTGGAAGAGAAATTTGAAAACTAGCACATGAGGTATCCCAAGTGGATGCATCATTTGCTTTTTGTATTGCTGGCAGCCAGATAGCCCTTACTCATTCTGATGGTGCCAAGCACTGGAAAGAGGTCGCTCAGTGGTTGGTCCTCAGTGGTAGGTGCCAGTGAAGGTAAGAAAAATTGTCAGGTGAGGATTTCCACAGCTGGGGGGGGCTTTTATATCCCAAATGAAGGAGGATGAAACCAACAATTTCAGTGAAGTATAACACAGCCTGTAGCACTGATTCATCTCAAAGCCAGTGAAACTGATAAATTTCTGCAAAATGCTTTGGTTTCGGTTAACTCAGCATATTCAGACAAAAATAAGTTTTGCTGGAAATATTTTGACTTGTTCATGACTCACTTGTTTTTACAAACCTAACACTCCTTTCCCTGCAAAACAAGTAAATAATCAGGCAAAGCAAGCACACGTTTACTATAAAATCTGTGATCTTGAAATTCTGTAGTTCTGAAAAGCATCCTCTGCTTTCCCTTCTGTGAACTCGTTGTGGAGGGGTGTTTGTGAAAAGCTTCTTACCACTGTGGTGATACTCAGAATGTCCTGGTTTGGAAACCTGTTGCTCTGGATTTTTACTTTTGCTTAGAACAAAAGATTGCAGAGGCATTTTGGGTCTCTTGGAGGTTGCAGATGGTTCGTAATGATATTCTTATTGGTGGTTGTGCCTGGCAAGGCTTCTGGACCTTATTACTTCTCGTGTAACAGCTGCCAGTGACAAGAATAATTTTCCTGCTTAGGAATCATCTTTACTTGACCTGTGCACACTTACATGCTGTTCTTCCCTCTAAAATATTCTTAGTGTGAGTGATAGAAGGAATCATCTCCCTTTTTAACGCATGAATTTGCTATACAGATTTTTCACTGAGCCTGCTAATGTCTGTGGAGGTTTGGGGTTAATAAAAATGTATCCTAGTTTTCAAGCGTTTATTGAATAAAATGAAGACAGGCTGCCCTGACCAAAACAGAGAGATTGACAAGGAAGAAAACAAAACAAGGATAAATGTGAGAGTAAATTGGTTTTCCCTCTTTATGTTATTCTAAAAGAAAAGACTGTAATTGATTTTNCTAAAAGAAAAGACTGTAATTTATTTTTTTTTTTTTTTTCTGTAACTTCTTTATAGTTTCAGTGATTTGTCAACGTTGAAGCCTGAATCTCAGAACCCTTCAGTCTTTGCAGGCCTTGGCACCCATACAGGCAAATATTTACAAATCTCTGGACCTCTAGCAAAGATGAAATACTGAGTTACAGAGTGTATAAGAGGATATTAGAGGTCATCAAAGTGACTTGGTTGAGAAGGGGTTGTGGGTCTTAGTCCTTTTAAAAAAAAAAAATTGTCAGGTTCTTGCTAAGTTTTTCATACCACTTTTATCAGCATTAAAAATACCAACATTTAAAAATAATTTGAAAATGGGACATTACAAAAATTAGTATAGACTTCTTAACCTTATTTTTATACACTGTTTTCCATTAGTTTATCTTAAATATTTTGTAGCAAAATAAGTAAAAAGATTCAGAAAATAGTTGAAGACAATGTAGAATGAGTGTCTCTTGATCTGTAAAAATATTAGCAGGATGTATTACTTTAAAACTTCTTTCTTGTCAAATTCACTCATTTTTTAGAGTATACAAGTCTCTGAATTGTCTTTGTAGTCAGTGATTTGCACTGCTTACTTTATTAATAATCTAATTTAGAAAAACCCATAGTCAAGTTATAATTTTAAAAATTAAAAGTCCAACCTGATAGCAAAAATTGTCACGCATCTACTTAGGTGCTAAGGTTGCTGTCATGCTTCTAATAATATATTTGGATCCCAGAATCTTAAATTGCATGAAATTGTAATTTTGATTTCATTTAGACAAGGATGTTCTTCAAAAGTTGAATCTGTGGAGTTTACAGGACAACTTAAAACAACATCTTTGTGGAAAGTGTAACCTGTGCCTTCAGTTTGTCCCAGCAGAGCACTGACTCTTTAATCATACCAATCCTCCCAGTGCGAATCTGGTTAGCAAGTCATCAGTGACCATTTATTAGTGTGATGAGTTGACCCTGGCTGGACACCAGGTGCCCACCAAAGCCATTCTATCACTCCCCACCTCAGCTGGACAGGGGAGAGAAAATATAACAAAGGGCTCCTGGGTTGAGATAAGAACAGGGAGAGATCACTCAACCAATTACTGTCACGGGCAAAACAGACTCAACTTGGGGAAAATTAATTTATTGCCAATGAACCAGAGTAGGGTAATGAGAAATAAACCCAAATCTCAAAACACCTTCCCTCCACCCCTCCCTTCTTCCTAGGCGCAGCTTCACTCCCAGATTCTCTAACCCCTTCCCCTGCAGCGGTGCGGGGGGATGAGGAATGGGGGTTACAATCAGTTCATCACATGTTGTCTCTGCTGCTTCATCCTCCTCAGGGGCAGGACTCATCACACTCTTCCCCTGCTCCAGCGTGGGGTCCCTCCCACGGGAGACAGTCCTCCATGGACTTCTCCAACATGGGTCCTTCCCGTGGGCTGCAGTTCTTCATGAGCTGCGCCGCTATGGGTCCCTTCCATGGCGTGCAGTCCCTCAGGAGCAAACTGCTCCAGCGTGGGTCCCCCACAGGGTCACAAGTCCTGCCAGAAAACCTGCTCCATGGGCTCCTCTCTCCACAGATCCGCAGGTCCTGCCAGGAGCCTGCTCCAGCGCAGGCTTCCCACGGGGTCACAGCCTCCTTCAGGCACCCACCTGCTCTGGCATGGGGTCCTCCATGGGCTGCAGGTGGGTATCTGCTCCACCGTGGACCTCCATGGGCTGCAGGGGGACAGCCTGCCTCACCATGGTCTTCCCCATGGGCTGCAGGGGAATCTCTGCTCCGGCGCCTGGAGCACCTCCTCCCCCTCCTTCTTCACTGACCTGGGGGTCTGCAGGGTTGTTTCTCTTACACGTTCTCACTCCTCTCTCTGGCTGCCGTTTCTGTGCCCACTGCAACTTTTTTTCCCTTCTTAAATATGTTATCCCAGAGGCGCTACCACTATCGCTTGATTGGCTTTGCCTTGGCCAGCGGCAGATCCATCTTAGAGCCGGCTGGTATTGGCTCTGTCAGACAAAGGGGAAGCTTCTAGCAGCTTCTCACAGAAGCCACCCCTGTAACCCCTGCCCCGCTACCAAAACCTTGCCATGCAAACCAAATACAATTAGAAATCTGTTGGGGTTTTATTGAGATTATAGTAGATGTTGGAGACTAGAATGTCATGGTGCAACAAGTAGAATACACTTCAGTAGTTTGTTGGCTGAAATCATCTAAGTATTGGATAGCGGACACTTTTAGATAACCCTAAGTTCTTCTACTTGCAGAACTCACATCCCATATAAACATCTGGCAGAATATGTTCATGTAGGTTTTATAAATTACTAAAATGACCTTCTGGTAACTTGGGGTGCAAATGTCAAACATCTGAGTTGTTTGGGGTTATTTTTCATTAACTCACTGAACCATACTGAATGGATGTTTCAAATGTCAAAGTTGGAGTTGAAGAGGTCATGCAACTGGGTGAAGAAATAAGAACAAATGACCTCGTGGTGAACTTTTAATGAAAGGTTAGAGAGCACAGGATTTTTTTCTACGTTATTGTAACAACCTTTTCTATATGGGGGTAACTTTTAAATGAAGAAATGGTGTTCTTTGCATATGTTGCTAGAGCCCTTGGAGAAGTTAAGGAGATTCCAAGACTGTCTCTGAAAAAATGGCATACAGACAAATGACTAATAAAAATGCTGAACTGATGAAATACAAGGTATGTTTTGTATCTGCCTGTACTTTGCATTCAGTAATCCATGGTGCGCCAGATTTCAGGTTCCTAATTTAGTATTGACATGGGAGTTAATGGTCATTTATTTTTAAGTGGGCTTTTTCATTCTGTGGAGGTAGCGGCTGAACTATTCCTTTACTGGTCTCTACAGGGCTCTTCAGCACTGGCCTTGTTATTCTGGTTTCATAATTCCTTTCTCATTCTCCTATACTGAAAAAAAGAAGCTTGCATAGACAAGAGCCAGTCTCCCTTAATTTATTCAGGTTTCAGTTTTGCTGGAGAAAAGGGTGGAACTACATTACTCTGCAGGCTGAAATTTAAACAAGCGTGAACACTGCATGTAATGCCACATTTTTTGGCTTCCTGTTTGAGTAATGTGCAAGAAGTGGCACAGGATCCCAAGGAGGTTTGTATACCATACAATTACCGAGAAGACTTCCAGTCCAGACCTTGGAAAGGCAGGAGTTATAACTCTGTGTTACAAGCCATCAGTATGGGAGAACAAGAGGTTCAGCTGATCTTTAGTTGATAGTGGGGAGCAACTTTTTCTCTCTCCTTTATCTGAGAAACAGATTACTATGCTGAATATGGATGGTGATTCATTGTGTTGAATCTGCATCTATATCTACGTTTATTCAACAATAACCTGCGAGCTGCAATTTGTGGATTTTGGGAATTATCATATGGCTTCATAATCAAAGGAAAAATTAAGGAAACAGGTAATATTTGGGAACACGTGTAGCTTTCATTAATCAAGCATATATGTAGTATTTGCAGGATTTGGATATTATTAGAGTTGTGCAGTGTAGGCATTCTGAGCACTACTATGAAAAGCTAACGCCTAAAACTAGCCCACGCTTTAAGAAAAGGCAATAAGAAAACACTCCTCAAGTTACAGTGTAATTCCAACAGAATTAGTCCCTGATGATTTAATGTAATGTCTCCATTTCAGTCAATTAGTTTTAATAATTGCCCCTTGCATCTGTACCGTATGAAGTGGAAGATTGCATCTTTCATGCAGTATCCCACTCCAGCCAGTCCATGTGCCAGTGGGAGTGAAAGGACATGGGTGGTTTTGCTGCTGAGTTTGGCGTTGGAAAATCCAGCTGCTCTTGGCAGAAAATCTGAGCGTGCAGTGCAGGTTGCAGCAAACAAATTGTGGGATGTGACAGGCAGCTGTTATCCAGTACAAGGCTTGTGGCATTTAATTAAATCAGCTACTGTTGTGTCTCTACCTTGAGTATTTTCTCAGTGAATACTCTTTGCTTATGCTTTAGTTTGAGTTTTGAGGATGTATTAGTGTTGTCATTGCTTCCTTTGGCTCAAGCAATTCTCTTAAGTCTGAAGCCTTTAGGAGTGGACAGAGGAAAGAAAACATTAGTACTAGCCAAGACACTGTTAACAAAACAGTGGAGCATATTATAGAAGAGCATTAATTATGCTTTGATACGTAATTTATGTATAGAAGAGACATCCAGCTTTTATGAAGCAGCTAAAGACACAAAGCTTCTAAATCTGCTGAAATCACTGTTAAGGTCATATGTTGCATCTAAAATACCTGTAAAAATACCAATATTCTCAACCTGAAATCCTTCTTCAGGTAAAACTTCCTCAGTTTTACAAGTTTCTGAATGAAGTGGTCATTTAACACTGTTGAAATTTAAAGCTGCTAAAGAGTGAGAGCAAGAATCTGAAAGTGAAATTTGACCAAATAATTTGAATATTAATATTTACATAATATAGCAGCAACACACTGCCTTATGTTATTGCAATAGTGCTGTAGGATACGTCTGGATGACACTGTAGGTATATGCAATGTTTGTGAGCATCGGAGGCTGGGAGGTTTTAGGTTACCATAATCCAAGCAAGATGTGCGAGGTAAGGTGTTGGCTTCCAGTTGACAAATCTGTTTTTATGATTTCCTGAAATTTACTGATGTTGCGAAGTACTGGCTAAATGTGTATCCCCCTCTCTGGTGATGGGAGCGGCTGTTGCACCGTGTGGGAACTCATCGGTCCGTCTGCTGTGGGTTTCACTCACCACGTTTAGAAAGCTGGCGGTTGCTAATGCGTTTTATTTGTAGCAAGCTTATGACAGGAGAGAGTGTTAAAGCTGAGGTTTCATAAAACCTTTTTTGAAGCTGCAGGAGACTTGTTGACTCTTTGGGGAAGGCTGCCTGAGGATGATGCAGGGAAGGGGGAGGAAATCTCCCTGTCACCAGCCTGTCCAGCTGAGAGGAGTGGCAGTGCCCTTCCTGAAATGAGTGCTGGGATGCAGGCCTGAAGCGATGAAAAGAGTTTGGCCAAGGTATTGAGGGAGAACAGGAAAAAGTGCTTTTTCACGTGACCTCATACAAGTGGGTTCGGTGTTTGTTTTGTGCCAGGGTTCAGTAGTGAGTTTCAGCAAGTAGACCAGAGTCCTCTCCACAGGCTCATTGAAATGGAAATGGTTTTGCCCGCTGCTCTGGAATGCAAATTATTTTAGGAATGTTCCCGGCTCTTGAGGCTTTCTAAAACTCAACACTTTTGAGATTTTTTATTTTTTATTTTTTTTAGCTTATTTTAACTAATTCTCATAACAAAACAATGATCCAGAAAGATGGTTGGTGCCTTGATCCTGACCCAGCAAAATATGAAGTGTAGGTGTGTCTTCATGTGTACATATAGTTCCCTGTAAGTCAGTGGTGGAAAGACATGGGAAATGCAGAAATGCTTTGCTGGATCGCAATCAAAATGCTGAGTGCTTTGCAAAGCCAAACAACAAGAGCAGCCCTCAGTAAGGCAGGCTGGCATGAGATGGCATTTGGTATCATTCTCTAGGGATTTGTCTCCCTTTTGTTACTATCGCTTTTTAAAAATACTATTTAATAGCATTTCTTCTGTTACCAGGGCACTGGAGATGGGCAAAGACTTGTACTTGATGCCTTGTCTGCCATAGGTCTTTTGCTGACCAGTATAGACCAACATCAAGTGATACAAGGCTAGGAGAATTATGATGAGAGGCAGTGCCATATTTCAGAACGGGAAAAACTTGCTTACAAACAAGGAGTGGGATTTGTTGGTCTTTGTTTCTGGTGTCAGGACTCAGGATATAAAATTAATTTACTTTTAATGAAAATTGCTTTTTTGCTTTAAACTGAAATACACTTGGATAAATAGGTGCATATGTGGACCATATTTGATGATGCTATATGTTGAGATGATCGTAACCAAGTTAGAATATTGATCAGTTGGTGCAGAGAATGGTAGCAGAGAAAGGCGGGACTTTTTTATGTATCCAAATGCAACACTCCGTATAGCTTTGGCAAAATAATAGCCAACTGATCCAAAACTTATTGAAGTCAATAGGATGTCTTATTGCCTGAATCTCTTGAAGTTACTGGAAACTGACAGTGCTCTTGGTTGCTTGCATACCAAGGCATTTAATCTGTTCTTGTGGTTTAACCCCAGCCAGCAATTAAGCACCGCACAGCTGCTCACACACTTCCCCCCCCACCCAGTGGGATGGAGGAGACAATCAAGAAAAAAAAAAGGTAAAACTCGTGGGTTGAGGTAAGAACAGTTTAATAGAACAGAAAGGAAGAAAATAATAATGATAATACTAACAATAATAAAGTGACAATAATAATAATAAAAGAAATGGAATATACAAAACAAGTGATGCACAATGCAATTGCTCACCACTCGCCAACGGATGCCCAGTTAGTTCCCGAGCAGCGATCCCCCCAGGCCAACTCCCCCCAATTTATGTACTGGGCATGACATCACATGGTATGGAATACCCCTTAGGCCAGTTTGGGTCAGCTGCCCTGGCTGTGTCCCCTCCCAGCTTCTTGTGCCCCTCCAGCCTTCTTGCTGGCTGGGCATGAGAAGCAGAAAAATCCTTGACTTAGTCTAAACACTACTTCGCAACAACTGAAAACATCAGTGTGTTATCAACATTCTTCTCATACTGAAACCAAAACATAACACTATACCAGCTACTAGAAAGAAAATTAACTCTATCCCAGCCGAAACCAGGACATCTGTAGGGATGTGTATATAGTTACAAAGTTTCCTTCAGCAACAGGACTAGTTTATATATTTGTATAGTATTTGTGTGTGTATACACACTTCAAAACAATATCATGAAGATATACAAAATATTCTTAGTAAACACATTAGGAAAAACATATCCTTGAGTGCATAACTTTTATCCACCCACAGTCTGCCTTGAGATTTTGTGCACTGTTCTTTTACATCTGCATAGTGCTATGTAAGAGAGAGATGTTCCATATATAACTTTGTGTTTTCATTATTTTTTACATTCACAAGTAAGACTTAAATTTGACAAACTTCTGCAACACCAGTGAGCCAGATTTCTGGAAGCGTATGTGTTGTACTGCTCAAGTTCTTTGCTTAATCAAGGGAAAGAGGCAGAATCCTGTACATAAAGAAAAACATGATGGCAAAAGACTTATTCTGTTTTGTAATTCTAAAATAATTCCATGATTTGAAAAAAATACGCAGTTTTGTAAAAGGACAAGTATATGCTATTTTATATGATAAATTATAAAGTGATCTATAATTTTGTGTTTTTTCCAGTGAGGGACTCCACATGTGGCAGATAGAAAATGCACAGAATTTCACTGTTGGACATGTTTGATGAGTTATGCTTAGCATGTACCGAATCCTGATTGTGGATACACGAGACTAATACAAACTTCAGAAAATCTACGTAGGTATCTCTGAATGGCGATTTTGGCCTTCCATATTCATTTTTCCCTCCGTTAATACTTAAATAATTTCTATATTGTTATGGCTTTCCTTCCTGTTCATGAATTCGGTAGGAAAGAAACTATGTTAGCAGAAATGCAGTTAGCCCAGCACGAGCACTAACAGTAGCCAAAAGAGGACAAGAAGGAACACTAATAGAATGGTAATGCTGTGTAATAGATGCATTGTCTCCTGAAGGTATGTTTTCTTCTGACGGATGCAACCTGAGGCGTAAGGTGTGCTGAAAGTTAAACCCCAGCAACTGATTTCTGTAATGGGGGAAGAGAGTCCTTCCTGATTTTATCTCAGTGTAAGTAGGTTAAGTGTGGTTTTCCTGTCACATCTTTGCTGTGTATTGCAGATGTAAAGACATCTGCAACCATATTACTTACCATAGATGTCTTGAAAAAATGCTTTTACTTGCGTTTTGCCTTTACTCAGTTAAAATGTGATAAAAGGTACTTAGATAACAATGTCATCTACGTGGGGCTGTTGTGAATCTATAAACGGGTCGTCCTAGACATTCTTCTGAGTATCTGAATTATAGTAGCTTCCCCTTTTCAGCTGCACAAGTAAGGTGGACGGATGACTTCAGCATCAGGAGAAGAGTCTTCTGGTGACTGGTTAACTAATGCATCTCTCTTTGCATGCAGCATGAAACTGAGGTGCATTTTTGAGCTGTATGATGTCAGATCATTAGAAAGAGTATGCCTGTGCTGACAGTTGTCATTAGGTTTTGAAATTGTTTTTGTGCGGAAAGCGATGTAAGGAATTCTGTAATAACCTCTGAGGGCTATGGGGGGCAGATGCTGACTAGTTCAGAACAGCTGTGTTTCTGCTCACAGTGGATTCGTAATTCAAAAGCTATGATCCAGGCCTTTGTCTCTGCACGGCACAGGTCTCTTTTGCAGACAGCATGTTCTCTTGTTATCTACAGATGGCATCATGATGCAAGCATAAGGGTATCAGCGTCAGTCTGGCAGTATGAAAGCTTTTCCTGTTGCTGCCACTTACGTTTCTTCCCACATCAGTGCCTGCTTTTCCTCTGGCTTTCTGGGGCATGATGCCAGGGAGGGTAGATGTACCTCTTCCAGAAGAGAGTCAGGCCAGCGGAAGAGCTCTGTCACATGAACCCACGTGAGGATGCTGTGGTGCTACATGCAGGACAGCAGTCTTGAACAGCTAGTTGTAGTCTTATGTTGCACATGTTGCAAAGGTCCCTCACAGGGCAGTTTCCTGGCCTCTCTTGCCATGGAGTTTGTTGCCTCTGGTGAAGATAAGCTTCAGGGCCAGTGAAGCAAGCACTGGTTGGTAGAACCGTGTCATTCTCCTAGAAATCTGCAGTGACCTGCAGTGGATACAGAACTTTGGGTGAGAACTGCATTCAGAAACTTTAGCCAGGTGTTGTCATAGCACTTTCCAGGCACAGGAATGCTGCCCCTCTTGCTGCTACTCAGTGCGAACCACTGGTAAGCAAGGTAGTTATCAAGGCTGTTGTTGGCAGCCTTCATGGACACCTCATGTGCATCATGAACAGAGATCCTGTGTGGGCTGGTTTCCCTTCTTGTGTGTTTCCTTGTGGGAGTCACCCTTCCTCTGGTGCAGCAGCAACCCTGATCCTCATGTAGGTCCTCCTTGTGGACCATACCTGGAAACTGGCTGTCTGATTTCATTACTCCCACATCCTCTGCATCAGAACAGAAGGGGTAGCAGGCATTGCCTTTCACACTGTGGACACTGGACAACCCAGGGCAATCCCACCACCATCCCACATGCCCACAGTGTGCCCACTACAGTCACTTCTAAAACACAAAATGCATAGTCTGTAAATTTGTGGCAGTGGTGGAACAACTAAGAAAAATAAAACCTAAAATCCTGGCTCCTACACAAATGTACTCTGGGACATGCCCTTCTTCTCACTAGGCAGTGCAGAACCCATCCTCCCTTCCTCTAACCAGTGCATAACCAGTTTTCACCACTACAAAGCATCAAGTTTTCCATCATCCAATGTGCCTGTAATCACTGCTTTGCTGTCATCTGTAGATGGTTAAACATCTGTTATACTTAACCCATAAAGTCCTATTCAACCTAAATACGTAAGCTAATTTCCTAGTACCTGAAAGCATGTAAGAGCCTCATAAGGCTTTGCCTCAAATTTTCAGGGCTGCATTTTTCATGTATGGGAAACATCCCCCACTCTACTCCTCCTCCTCTTCTGCCCATTCATTGATGGGAAAGGACAGTATTTAAGAGGAACCACAAACAACTTCTTTGGCTGTGTGGGCAGTAAATTTGGCCAATATACCTGCAACACTTCATATGAAGGTCAGTGTGGTACATCAGTGTGGTTTAAAGGGAGCAAAACCACAGAAGATTGGCCAGTGGGACTGTTAAGCTGAGGCCAGCATGGCCACTGGCCAACCACCCAAGTTTAGATTGACAAATGAGTGGTGGGCCAGAAGCCACCAGGCACTGTGCCTGATTGGGACAGCGTAAGTGGCTACCATGACTGTGCATGTGTTGGAGCTCACTTGGTCAGGGGGCAACACACTGTGCAAGACGTGTCCTCATGCATCAGAGGGCTGACCTTGAAGCAGGAGAGGGTTTTATGGTGGTGGGTTTCTGCAGCTCAAAGGACCGGCAATTCTGGGTCCACATTGAAGGTAACTGCAGGGAAGAGCTGGCATAGCTTATGAAGGAGCTTGTAGTTCTGCTTACACTCCCTTGCCTCTGCAAATACACCTTGCTGTGCTTATCCTCGCCCTGTTTGTCAGAGAGAACGTCCTGACCAGCTGCTAGAAGAGGAGCAGTTCCTCGTGTTGGTGCACCTCCTGCTCTGTTGCTCTGCGAGTGGCTTGTGTTGCAGTGGTGGGGAGGCCCTCATGGAGGTGTTTCCTCTTGGTCTGTAGTCTCAGAGGACCGTACAGGGGAAAAAAAGAGAAAGTTTCTCAGGCTTTGATGGCCTGTGGAGAAAAACGCTTTGGTGATCTATGGTTATCCTCTTCATAGTGCCCTCATTCTCTGGGGCAAATCTTCTGCAGCAGAGTCTTGTACCTTTGACCATGTCCTAGGACAACTGTTAGAAACAGAGGTCTGTACAAGGTGACCTATCTGTACTGGTAAGCGCCTTTAATGCCGTGAGGGGCAGCAGGGAGATGGCAGTATCACGGCCCAATTCCTTCCTGGCACCAGACTGCAGGAGAAGGCAGCCCTGTCAGCACGGGCAAGAGGGATGGGAGGGAAGAGCCAACCTGTGCAATAGCACTTTTCTGCTGTGGTTTTTGTAGCTGCTTCTGAGTATTAAGTGAATGGAGAGCCTCCTCATACTTCTGATAGCTTCCCCCACCCCAGCAGCAGATTAGCCTTTTGATTGCAGTGGAGGTGTCTCATAGGTGTTTGTGTTCCTCTGGACCATGCTGCTCTTCATCTGGGTCCCTCTGACGTCATTCTGACCTGTCACAGTCTCTGTGTCAAGAGGTCTTTTGTCCCAGCTAGTGTATATGCTCTTTCTTCCCCATGCCCCCTCCTCTGCTGCCAAAGTGACACCACAAAACAATTCAACCAAACCTTAACCATGGAGTTCATGGATCACAGTGGCACTGGAACATGGCTGGATGGCAGACAGGTGGGGGACAGGGAGGAGACGGACTGAGGCTGGGCTTTCTCATGACAGGAGGCTGCTGCAGACCAGGTGCATGAGGACGAAGGTATGCTACTGACTCAGACCATATGGAAGGGGAGAGCCTGTTGTGTTGTGGTAGTTTACCAGGTAATTGCCCTGCAGATTGAATGCCAGCACAATTAAATCATTTTGCCTAGTAGTTCAGTGGAGGGATGAAATCTTTATTAGTTGATGGCACTGCTTTGACAGTGACAACATGTAGCCTGCTGTGTCTGGAGATGACAAAGTTTGGCATGAGTACAGTCACATATGGATGCCATTAAAGTCCACTGTTCCCTTTGCAAGGCCTAAATTCTTAGAAATTAACACCACAAACAAGTGCCTCACTCTCAGCCAGAATGGAGTGAAACTGCAGAGTAGTTTTTTTGCAGAAGTAAGTGTTTTCTGGCTGATGGAAATCAGGCTAGGATACTTGCTGCTTAGAAAGCCTGCTCTCAGCATGGCTGTTTTCACCTGGAAAGAAGACACGCCGATGTCCTTTTAGCATGCAGGCCCCTTTACTGCTTCTTTCTCACATCTACACACAGTCCCAGTCAGAGACAAAAGCCAGTTTATAAGCTGTATGTTCACCAGAGGCAGCTGTTTTGGCAGAGGACAGAGGTTATAAAAGAGAAGTTGACATGCTGGCACTTGTGTTTCATGCCTCATCTGCAGTCCCCTTGATCTCAGACAGAAGTGATGTACCAGTAGCCTGCCTGTTCGCTGCTTGGCTTCTTGTAAAAGCAGACAAACTGCAGTACTGTAGGACTTGCTTATGTTTCAGCAAATAAATCATCTAGTGCTGTCTGAGATGCCCTGGGTAGCCCTGCCTGGCTTCTAGCTTCTGGTTCAGGAGGGACTCTTTTTCCCTGTAAAACCAATATTATAGCTATCAGCCTCATGTGGGTGCTTCAGATGTCCTAGGGCACCTCAAAAGACGCAGGATGCTTGTGCATGGGCAATTGAAGTGTCTTCTCTTGTAGTGTCTTCCCTGGTGAAGGTCTCTGATGAACTGCTCCCTGTCAGTTTTATCCCACTGATGTTGGGGAATGTGTGCAGCCCAAAGGTGGGAGGAATCTTTTTGGTTTTGTGTTGAAAATACAAATTTTCTGCAATAAAGACTACAGTATACCCGTCAACTACCCCTCACCACCCACCACTGCAAACCTCTCTTTTAAAATGCAAAGCTTGTACTTCTGTTTGGTGAAGGCAGCATAGGCTTGAAAGACATGTTTAAGCATATGGGAAGGAAAGACCAGGCAGCTCTTCATGTTTTGACATCAGAACTCTTCCAAATTCCAGAGCGCAAAGCATCTATAAATACATTTTCTTTACATAATTTGTGCTAGGATTGACAATTTAAATCCTTGGGGGGTTGATTATGTTCTGATGAGACACATGGTAAGATAGCAAGTCTGATTTACTAACTTTGTGTGTCTTGGTCTTGGGATTGGGTCTGTGAGCACTTAAATGAGGATATGTAGGTTTATCAGTTGTTAACTTGCTAATGTAATCAGCATACTTGTTATGTTGCCCAGTAATGATGATCTGTATGTACGTCACTGTTGAGTAAATGCTGGTTGAATGCTCAGCACAGCTGCTTTTGTATACAGGGACAAACGGCATGTCCTCAAGCTAAGATGGCAGCTTAGGTGCTTACAAGGGATGACTAGAAGTGTTAGTCTTCTCAAACTTCAAAATGGCACTACAGTGTGCTTGTACATTTCAGCAGATAGCTGGATCTCAGCTTCCTCATCCTCCTTATGGACAACCTGGCAGAGTCACAGCTTCGTCCTTGGCAAATTCTCATCAGTTGGCCACTGACTCCTCTCTGCCTCATTGTGCTCTGCATTCACCTTACCTCACTTTCTTACTCTCCTTGAGTCTGTTCCCTTTTCAGTTCTCATTATTGTTTGCCATCCATTTTTCCTGTTGTCTTTATTGTGTTCTTCCATGCTCCTCCTCCCTCAGTTCTCCCAACCAGCTCCAATTAATTTGGAGGTATCTTACTAATAATCAATGTATTTTTAAAAATGAAGATGCTTTCTTTGACCCATTTCAGTCAGCAACAAAATACTGTTGTCTTCATCAGAGTCAAGTTTTCACCCTGAATCATATACATATACCTTCAAACACTACTTGAAATTTTCAAGATTTGTACAGGACACAACAAAATGGCATAAGCTGATGTGATTTGTACCATGGTTTGCATGCCGCCTTATTATTATGTGCCATATTATCTCTGTTGCTCCAAGTAGCCTTATCCACACATCAGGATCCTGCTGTCTTGGAGACTGCTCAGACAGTCAAAAACCAGCAGATGAATGGGAAGGGAAGAAGATGAACAGAGTTCAGCAGAAATCTAGAAGTCTCCAGAAGTCTTTCAAGAGAGCAAATAAAATGTCTTGTCCTATATCTAGTTAATATTCCCTTTGACTCTGCAAGGGTGAGGACTCTCTTAAGATGAATACCAGAAATAGCAGGCTTAGACACAGAATGGCATGCAATGGGGTAAAATACACAGTGCTTGAAAATTCTGTTTTAATAATAAATGTTAATGAAGCTGTGGGATACAGTGAACTGCTTTTCATTAAAATGCATTGCATTGATATTGTCAGTTCACGTTGTTTGTGAAACGGAATCATTTATTAAGGAGTAAAAAATAGGTGGATTTACTCTTTTTCTCTACAAACTGAAATTCTTCCTTGTTAGATTTCCCTAGAGATGTTCTTGTAATTTCCTAAAGACTAAAAAACTATGCATATGATAACTGGCATGAGGTTTAAGCATGAATACTGCTAGTTCATAAAACTGACCATTCTTTTTTCATTTATTTTATGTAGGTTTCCTTTGCCTGATCTGTAGACATGTCCACAGACCTGCTATGTAAGTACCTTTCCGTCATCCCACAGTGATTTTTTGTACCATATGTTTTTATCAGATTCCCAGATGTGCTCATGATTGATGTCTTTTATCTTAAGCATAATGTCTGCTTTTACATTTGCGTTTCTTCTGAGACATCTGTGGAACAATATTACCATTATAATCAACGGGATTATTCTTAGAGTAAAGCATGACTTAATATGAGTAAAATTGTAAAAATCCGGCCCATGTATAAGAACAGACTGGTTCATTGAGACTTAAACTTACAATTCTATCTAAAATGTTTTATCTATCTTTGGCACAAACACCATCCCAGATTACTACTGAGTGATGTGCTTGGGGATTTTTAATCACTTTGTGAATTTAACTCCAGTGTTTCCAAGGCATCATTATCCAAGTCACATCCAAATCTCACGCTTCATCACTATTATCCATCCTTCTTTTTCAACAGCAAAGAATATACAAGTGGCATATCCTTATACTTAGCTGTCGTAACTACCACAAAAAACTACAGCTCAGGTCTCCACGTTACTCGCACCCTCTTGCTCCAGCCTAAGCTGCTATCTGCTGTCAGGAGTGAAATGTTAAAGAAAGGAGAGAGGGCAGGGTGACTGCACAGTGGTCCTGGTCAAAATCACTTAAGACTCCTCAACTGTACTCAGATTTTAAGCTGGTTTGACTGTTTCGGCTAATTTATGCCCTGGCAGTTTCATTTTTCTCTCTTCAGCTCAGTGTCAGCACCTCTCTCACGCTTTTCATAATGATCAGTGGGTTAGAGGAGTTGTTACCTGAGTAGAGGTTGAGAGGGTTGGGTGGGTTCAGCCTGGAGAAGAGAAGGCACAAGGGGATCTAGTCATGGTCTTCCAGTACAAAAAAAGGTGGTTGTGGAGAGGGAGGTGGAAGCACTCTTTCCCCAAGCATGCACTGTGACAGGACAAGAGGCAATGGCCACAAGTTGCTTTGGGGGAGGTGCTCCTGGATGTAAGGGGTATTTTCACCGTGGGATCGATTAAACATTGGAATAGGCTGCCCAGGGAAGTGGTGGAATTTCCCACACTGGAAATATTTGAGATATGGCTTGACAGGGCTCTGGGTAACGCTAATCTAAGGGCCTGCTTTCAACAAGAGGCTGGACGAGTTGATCTCCACAGGTCTCTTGCAACTTAGATAATTCCGCAGTTCTGTATTTCCTTGTGTCCTCAGCTACCTTCTGTGCAATGATCAGTCATCCATACCACCTGTCCCTGGTTTTCTCAGTATTGTACTGCTTGTGCTGTGGCAGATCCTGTGATATTCAGTCATGCTAGAGGGGTAGACATTTGTCCTCTCACTTGAAGATGTGTGAATAGCCTCGAAGCAATCACAGTGGTACAGAGTAAAATTAACTCTATCCCAGCTGAAACCAGGACTTGTCCCTGCTGTGAAATGAGAACATGTGACTGCCATTGGAGTCAGAAAGGCTTAAAACTACTTTCCAAATTCCAGCTGGTGGGGGTACATGTGCATGTGGGTTTTGTGACAGCCAGGTAGTGCCTTTGAAAAATGTCAGTGCACAGAAGAATGCTAAAGAATAATGTGGCAAATCTGTACAGATGTGAAGTGACTCCAGATTGTTATGTCTGTTTTTATATAAATAAATAGTACAGAGGCAGTCCATGAGCTTAGTACTTACTGGCTTATGCTAACAAGCAACACCAAAGCGTGTTTTGGGGATAACATCTACTAGGCTCTGTTCCAGGTAAGGAATTTGGATGTAACCAAACTGTTTGTGGGGGAAAAGGGAAGGAGGTGAGGAGTGTTTAGACACGTGGAGCTGATGCCAGGTGGTCTCAGCACCAGGGAAAAGTCTTTGGCTTTTACTGTTTAGTAGTAGACATGTAGCCTAACCACCCAGTCCCTAAGCCTGACCACAGCATTGTCTTTCACTAATGCTTGGTTCAATACAAAGTGAAATTCTAGGATTAAAAATCTTGTTCCAGGTCACATTAATGAAGACTAGATATATAATTAAAAAGAAAAAAATCTAACCAAACCAGAACAAAACCCCTTAGATTCCTAGGAGAAAACTGCTGCGGGCTGGGGCAAATTGCACAAAGAAAATGTCATGGGTGCACAATACAAAGACTGCTGCAGCTAGACCTCAAACTCCAGCATCTAAGTCTTCAAGCCTGTGGAAATAAACTGAAAAAGCCAACATCCCAGTGAAGTTTCAGCATGATGAATTTGAGGTACCAAGTGTTTCTCTGTTTTAGGTGGAGAAGCTAAGGGAAAAAAGAGAGAGAAGTTTACAAAATGTCTGGCAGCTACTGAGGCTCGGCTGGTCGGGGAAGCAGCGGACTTCCCTTGGAGCTTGTTTTTCTTTTTATCCTTGGATGAACTAGCGTGCAGTACATTATGCTGCCTGAATGTAGGGGTTTGTCACGGTTAGCGCCGGGGGCTGTCCCGGGAATGCAGGAAGGCGACGGGCGTGAATGGAGCACGCGGTGGTCGGTGGGGCTTGAGCCCACTCTTCGGGAGACCTGTCGCTGCTCCTCTCAGCCTGGCCGGCCAAAGCTGCGCAGGAAAGGAGGTGGGTCTTTGATCTCTTTGTTGTAGCTGCTCCCTGGGAATTTGCTGAAATCAATGCCCTGTTTTCCTGAAGAAATGAATGGCTATGCCTAACTAGCTTTGTGAAGCACTGGGGAATTCACTGCTTCTGTTTATTGACAGCTGAAAAGAGGCACATGGTGCTGAATGGGTCCTCCTAGGGAAACAAAACAGAGCGGAGTTAGACTTAGTTGAACACAGGGGTGTTTGGAAAAGTCTGCCGAAGGAGGATGGCACGGTTCCTGCCACTTTGTGCTAGCATAGCCTGACTTTTTACTAAAAATGCCATTTTAAATAAGGTAAGGTTTGTTTGATTTCCCATACGTAGTGCGATTATGAAATGTTTGCATTTTTGTTCTTGAGTGCAAAAACAATGTTTGAATTGTATTCTGTCGTGGGAAACACCTAAGTGACTCTTGTGCCGTTTCTATCCTCTGTGTATGTTCATTTGTTCTTTATCTAATGGTGATTAATGAATATGAAAAGTAATAGGAAATAATTTGGTATTTGGGTCTTGCAGTCAGGTCCTGAACATCAGTCATTTAGGTAGGCTATTACATGCAATTCTTTACATCTTTGAGAATCAGCTGAATTGCATCTTGACTGGTATAAATTGCTGTGTTAGTACTTACGCACAAGGCAGTGACTAACAAGCAGGCCTGTCTGGCAGAAAATCTGGGAGTCTAAAATCCCTTGAAATGTAAGCATGTATTTCCAAACCTCTGTTTCTATGTGTAGACTCAAGGCAAGAGATGGACTTACCACTACACTTGCTGGTTTTAAATGTACAGTTTTTTTGTAAAGACAGCAAAGAATACCAAGAGGAGGATGATAATGAAGAAGCAGTATTTTCTTCATGCGAGTCCAGAACAGTTTATCAGACCAAAGGAATTTGGTGTGTAATTCATATGTAAATTTTCTACTGAAAACAAGAGAACAAATCGCCAGAGTTTCTGTGGTGACTGAAGAAAAAGATTTCTGAGCTCATATAGCTATAACTTTCAGGTGTGGCCCACCTATGACTGCAGCAAAAAAAGTTAAGTAATGTCATTTCTTCCTCTGTCAATTGAAGTGTAAGGGCAAGTTCCAAATAGAATTGCCGTTGTCCTGCCTTGTTCTTACATGGCAGTAGGAATTGCTGGGTTTGTGTTACAAACCTGATAAAAAGTGTCTGTGCATGTGTGCAATTGTTTGAAAACTCTTGAGTAGTCCTCCAATTTCAGGGGAAGTGTTTGGGAAGTTTCATGTTTTATTGGAGTAGTTTGTATTCCTCAATCTGGCATTTTTTCTTTGAGTGACTTTGAGCTAGTAATCTTACTAGTTTTGTCTCATTTTGTTCTTCTCTGCAGTGGACAACTTACCTGTTTTTCTTGGAAGCATTGGGGCTCCATATGCAAACATGCTTTCTTTAGAATACTTTGTGATCCTGAAAATGAAAATACATTACTTAACTGTAAAGCATCAACATTTTTGCTTGTGACTTCTGCCTTTTCAGAGGGAAAAGCAAAAAAAGCAAATGCATTTATGATTTTGACAGAGCTGTAAAAACACTGGGGTCAGGCAGGCTGATACTGATGTTTGTGGGCTCTGTTGTCATTATTGTTATCCAAATGTGTTAAGAGTGTTTTCTGACCTCACTTAAGTGTATTTACACATGATAGGGATTGGAAGCTGCTAAAATTTAAAACTAAAGCTAATTTAAAGGTAACACTTAAGTTGAAAAGGAAGTACATTTGTAGGTCATTTTAATGATGTCATCTAGATGTGTTATGAAAATGTTGTCCAGTGGGGGTTTCTGGGTAGTTGTAATAGTGTAAATAGAAAAGAATTATGGTCATGAAAAGCTCAGTTGATCAGAGCTTTTTTAGTTACTATGATGGAGAAGAGAGTAGATGATTCATGTGTGACAGAAGGTAGCATTTGTTCTCTGTTACTTGGACGATAAAGCAAGGCAGAGTGTGTTATGTTTAACTTACTGGACTGGAAGGTGCTTAGCCAGGTGTGTGTGGGGAAGTACATGGGGATGTTTTGGCAAGAAAGGTGTCCCTTTGCTTCTTTTAACATGAAGGATCTTTCTAAAATATGAATATTGTTATGCCCTATTGGCAGTGTTGAAGTGGAAGTATAAAATAATTGATTTCCAACCAATAGAGTAAGATATACCAAATAGAAAGTGGTATACGTGATCATACACAACTCTTAAGTAAATATGCATGTTAAATGACCAGGGTTATACAAATACATATCTGAGGAATGGTGCATTTCCCCCAAGGTGATGCCTTTACCATCTGTTGGTCTTGTTCTTCTAGCTAGGAAAGTATGAAAACGGGAGCAAATTCTTTGTAATTTTGCTTTGCAAAGTTGCTTCTTAGATTCTAGTAATAGAGACTACTGTTATTTTTATTTTTGTGACTTTTGAAAAAGTTTAAAGAAACTTCAAATTAATCGGGAACGTAGAAAAAGTGTTTGGATTTTATTTAATCTCAAACTGAGATGACTGTCAACAGGAGAATAAAAAGGACTTTACGGACATACATTATCATTTGAGTGTAGAGTGCTTCATCTGCATAGAAAATCTGCAATTTTTTCTAACTCACAAATTTTTGCAACTCTCAGATGTAATTCTCCAATAATACTCTATAATCATGTACTTTGTAATTCTCTGTTTTGGAGAACTAGACTCAAGGCTGTCCTTATGCCTGAGGAGAATAGTTATTGTAAGGGAAATGTACTATACTGCTGCCTAATCTGTTGCTGCCAATTTTATTATCCATTCTTAATCAGTCTGTTAAAGAAGCTCAGATGGGCATAACTTCTTTAGTACAGTATCAGTCAAGACATTAGATAATTATCTTACGGTTCCCATTTAAAGTCTTTAGAGTAGGAAAAAAAGTATATGTTAGATCTTAGGAAAAAGATAACAAGTAAATGGAAGCACAGCTATGACCTTGCACGTGTGAGTATGTTTTTTTTCATAGAAATGCATTTTTGTGTCTGTTCAGCAGCAGAGCTTCCCAATGTCTATATTTTTTTTTAAGGAAGTCACTTCATGCCTTAAAGGGGGAGAATAATTTAACAGGATCATAAAGGCTAAGGATGAGAGTCTCCTACCCATTTTGTTCCCAGAGAAGCTGGGAATCAAGCATCTGTTTTGTACTGGAAATTAGGCAAGTAATAACAGAAGTTGTTGGCTGTGTCCTCTGTTATGGAGGTGATGCGTAGTGAGAGCTAAAGCTGTTCTGCTAAGCTGTTAATGACCCTTCATTTACAAAACCCCGTGCTTTTAAAAGAAGACTTCTACTTTTCAGTATTTTAAATATATGCTTTAGGATTCATTAGTCAAAAAATTAAAAATAACTTTATTTTTGTTCTCTTGGGTGAACTAGAATACCAGTAGGAGGTTTGGACGGTTCACTGAGAAAGTTAACTGATTTTCCAGTTATATTCAGACTTAGCTGCCGCTGAATGTAATATGGATTGGAGTGTTCTTTCAGGTCTGGCCCTGCAAGGTCTCAGCCCCCACCAGTCCTAAGTGTCCATGTATTCACTTTTCCACACAGGTTTCCTTCTTTCATAACATAGCTACTCGCACATTAGTAGAGCCGAGTGTATGGACTTCTACCTGCAGAAGTGGGTCCTGTGGTTTTTACACTGCGCTTTTATTCCCAGTAGCTGTAGCTTGCTTCATTGAGTTATAACTGCCTCTAAAGACTTCAAGTTCTCTAGCCACAGGATGAGTACACCATCTCTTCACTGTCATGCCACGCTTCCTCATTGCGTCCTACAGTAAACTCATATTTCCTTCTCCAAATCGTGTCTACCTGCCTGGTTCTGTCTACCAGTAAGCAGCCGGAAATATATCCCAGCCACTAGCGTCTTTGCTGGGAAAGTTCCTGCAAGTCCATGTTGGAAGTTGTGTCACAAGTAGAAGAACAAGAATCAGTTTGGGCTGGTTTCCTAAGGAGAGGTGGCTTTTGTCACCAGGCCCTCCACCAGTCTCCTCCACGTGACATCTGGACTTCGTGGCCAGTTACAGCCAAGTTCAGTGAAGGACAGAGACCCAATCTAAGGTTCCCTTTTATGGGAATGTTGCAAGGTTTGGAAGTATTTCAACTAATTAATACTGAGCATTAGTCATTAGAATTGCTGCACTTCATTTACCAGAATTGAAGCTGTGGTGTTGACCTGCCATGAATAAAATTGTCGTCGACTGTATTAATGCACTTGATACGGTGTGTGTGGCTGTGTGCATGTGTATTTATACATACGTACATACATTTAGGAAGATAAAAGTGCTTGGGTTTTTTTGTGCTAGAACAAAGGTAGAAGATTCTGGTGTCTGTTAAATTGCAGCAGTAGCATTAACGTTATCCACTAAAAGGTCTGACACTAAAATAAATCAACCGGCCTGCCACAAACCTTCCCAAAAGAAAAATGCTTGAGACCAATTAAAGCTACTTTTGCTGTGAGAGGTAAAACTTGTGCTGTGGGAAGATGTAGGTTAGGGGGTCCAACATGTGGCTCAGGAGCCACAGGGTGGTTATGAGCAGTTTGAATATGACACTCATGATGTGTGTCTGTATTTCTGTGGACAGGGAGATTTTAGTTTTGCTGTCTGCAGTATGGAAGCAGGGCCGTTTGGACAGTGCTAGTGAAGACCTAAAGCAAGAAGATGTCACAGCCAAGGAGCCACAGCCTTGCACCAGGACTAGCTGCTGCTGGCTGCTGGGGGAGATGGGCAGAGTGCAACAGGAAGGTTTGGCTTGCAGGAAGCTTTTTCTGGGCATTTTGTAGGACCAGGGTATGCTGACTGAGGGTGTTTCTCATAAAAAAATAGCAGTTGTTTCTGTGAATTTGCTGTTAACCTCCTTCCCTGTTTCTGGATCTAATTTTATATGACTTCATGCCAAGCCAGTAGAGGGAGAGGGAGAGAAGGAAAAGAAAAAAAAACCTGAAAAATCCAAGTGCATTTTTCAATTTGATTGTTTGAAATGTATTCAGCTTTCAGCAATGAGAGAAGTGTCTTTGTGCTGATTAGAAGCTGTTACATGCAAACTATGGGACTGTGCTCATTAGGTATGTGGGTTCTGATAGCAACCAAACCCCGTGTGGTTCACGAGCAATGTGACACATACATTTTAGTCCCAAGAATAACCAGATGATAATTATTTTTTTAATTTAGCTTTCAATCAAACAATTATGTGAATCAATCAATGCTTTGATCTCAAGTCATTTTTAGATGAATGAACCTACCAAGAACTTTGATAAACCAGTAGCTCAGACTGCGCAGTGAAGTTAACCTTGATAATCACACCTACATACGTTCCCTGCTGTTTGATTTGTTGGGGTTTTTTTTCTTTAAGTTTGCAGGAAAGTCCTGTAAGTTACTGTCCTTTCAGGTGTTTAAACAGTGAAGGTAACTATTTTTTTTTCCTTCTAGCTGTGAAGTTTGTAAGACACAGCAGAGCACAGGTATCCCTCTGCTGCACAGGCTTCATGGGAACCTGCTGAAGCTGCTGTGTGTAGTCACATTGCCGAATTTCACAGCCTGGTTGTGCTCTTTGAGGCTTCTCTGTTCTGCTCCTAAGATTTGCTAAACGGAAGGAGCACAGTAGAAAGCCTCATTGGGATTGGTGGGAGCATGACTTTTTTTGGGAAGCTGGTTAAATTCCTTCTGGCTAAGCCTGTTGTAGTACTTTAAGGTCACCAGGCAAAAAACTTACTGTTCCCAGATGTGCTCGACTGTCATCGTGATTACTCCCTATTAGGAACTAGTAATGAAGCATAGTTGTTGTTATCTTTTATATGTTTGTATAACAAATAGTTTTGGAGTTCTGAAGAGTTTACATACTGGAACTTGTGTCTGTCAGGAAAATGCATGCATGCTTTGCGTTAGAAGCTTTCTTTACACTCAGATAAGTGCTGAACCTCCCTTCTAGAGGCATCATTCCATAAGAAAAGCTGTGCTGGACAGGATCATACCTCTGTGAGGCAGGAGCGGGTGCCTTGACAGATGATCTGCCACTGCTGGAGACCCAAGGACATACCCTCCCTCTGAATCTTCTTTCCTCTTGGGAACAAAGGCAGGGGCACCGGGAGGATGGAGGTGAGGGAAAGTGTCACTGCAGATCAGCGCCTGGGTCAGCATGCGTAAGTGCTGGGCTCACCTGCAGGGCTGGGTCCCAATTTTAGGGAATTAGCTCGACCTGCCAGTCTGACTGAATGTATGGGGTGGCAGTAAGGCATGTTTGCTGTTTTATTTCTCTGTTTCTGTCTCTAAATATAGTAACTAATTTTTTAAGTTTTACATTTTAGTAGAGTGAGGTCATGTTTCTGTGAGTAAGTTTAATGTTAAGACTGATTGCTGGGATGTTTGCAAACCACGTACCGTTCTCCTCCCAGGGGAGAGGGGGCCCCAAAAGAGGTGTAGGCGTTTACTCGCAGTGTGCCGCTCACCCCTGCACAGGGCCAGGACTCTTCCTCCCCCTCCACGAGCATCTCAGGGGTTCTGGTCCACTCACCTGCAGCCCTGGGGATGGCAGTCAGCAGCCAAGTCCTTGGTAAGGGAGCTGATGCTGCCCCAGCAGCGTGTCCCACAGTGTCTGTGCTGGTGCCACCAGGTAGAGACTGTGAGGCTTCAGGGTCTCTGCGTGTCAAAGACGTGGGAACTCACTGCTTGAAATCTATTGAAAGTTTCCCTCTCAAGCTCTTAGGAGTGCGTCCCCCGCTTCTTTTTTTGGGCATGTTATTTTGGCTGCGGGGTTATGGGAAATACAATACCTGCTTCCCAAGTAATACACTGTGTGGTGCATGAAAGTGCAAGTTTTCAGTCTTTGCTCAGGTGAGCAATTACGATTGCAAAGCCAGCCTGCTGTGTGGTTTCCTGATTTTTTTTTTTTTTTTTTTTCCACGCAGAGCTGAGCAGTTGTAACTCTGCTAATACAAGGTTTTGTTGTATGAGATAGAAGAGGCATGAAAAGGAGACATTGAAGAAATGATCACCTATTTTTGTGTTGGACTTGGGATCAGTTACTACAGTTAAAAAGTGAAGATCAGTCAGTAGAATATTCAGCATGACAAAATATCAGAAGTTAACGGGATTTGAAAAAATTATTCTGATTTCTATTTTACTGTAATATAAATAGAGTGAATTTTTAATCAGTTAAAAGTTTCAGCTCCTTCGTAAATGCACTTTGCACATCAAACCTAGCATATGTAAGGCTTCTTTCATAAACATTTTTTTACAGATGAAATGTGTGGCAGCAGCCCACAATAATGTGAAAATAACTTGGGATTAACTGTGTACTAATTGAGTACTTTGAATTTTTTGCCAAATAAGTTATATTGTAGAACAAGGTTTTCAAGCTTTTCCAGCAAGGAGTGCTGCAGAACAAACCACAGGGCAGGAAAAGCTCATGTACCTTTGTGTAAGAAGAACCAAGACTGGTATACCGCACATGCAGTGTATCTTACACAGAAAATGTCCACAAGGTATTCTTGCAGCATTCCTCTACATGAAAGCTGAACAAGGCTAACGGAGCAGTATGGTTTTACTCTGGGATAAATTACTGTTGTTTGCTATGCAAATCTTATGATTGTAATTAGGCTAGGATTTGGACTGCTATGTACACTGATCTTTGCTCCCTCTGCACACGGGAGCTAATTCTAATGCTACAAAACAGCACAGCAAATGTTGAGCGCTGCTCAGCTGGATGAGTGTTTCTTGTGGGGAATCTTTGTTCGAAGTGGACATTTTAAAAGGAATGATTTACCTCTGCCTTCACAGGGCACATAAATCATACTGCAGGTATCTTGTGGGCCACTGAAGTGTTCAGATACTGTAAAGTCATGCTTGAAAGTAGAGGTTGGAGAATGCAGAAAGGACTGCCTGATAGGCATCTAGTTTTTAGCAAACTCGTTTTAAAAAGTGGTATTCTGCCACCGCTGATTGGTTAAGGAGCTGGTGGTATGTTCGAGCTGCTGTGACAGTGATTGCAGTTCCTAGTATGGCTATGTATAGCTCCTGTTATCTCTGCAGCCGGACTTTGTGTAACCGCAGCCTGTGGCTCCTTGCCCACGCTAATGAGCTCTCCCCGAGGCTGGGCTTGTGCCTGTGGGGGTGGCACGGCGCTCGGATGGTGCTGCTGTTTTGGAAACCTGAGTTTGTTAACTGTGCTTGAGTCTGGCTTGTCCGAGCCACTGCGCCCACTTGGCTACTGCTGGCCATGGGAGCTCATCCCAGAGCAGTGTGGTTGGCCCCAGAGCTGTCTGGAGGACAAGGCAAGCTGGCCACCGCGGCTGCCAGGCTGTAGTCTGCCGCAAAGGAGAGCTGTCACCTAGACCTGGACTGGGGGGAAGTGCCAGCGTAGTGAGGACGGTACAGGTGAGCCACACTCGCAGCCCATTCTCCTCCCTAGGAACATGGCTGCCGGTGTTTCGGTCAGCCTGTGTGGTGGGAGTGCATCCTGCAGCCAGCGGGTGTCATTTTTCCAGTGACCCAAAGAGCAAGGGAAAGCCATAGCTGCCGACCATGCTTCCTGATGGCTGGGCAGAAGTGGGAGTAGATGCATTCAGGTGCAGGGCTACCAGGCTGGGGGCGTACAGGAGAGGGCCCAGTGGTGGTTTGCAGGGCACGGTAAGTGTGATAGGGTGGTGGCTGCACACCTGCAGCCTGGTCGGAGTTGGCACCTGCACCCGTGCTGGGCTCTTCTGTACGCATGCCTTCCCACTGCTGCAGTGGAGTTCAGCAAAATAAAAATCTTACCAGCTACAAGATCTATTATCTTGTGTAGTTTTAACTACAGATAGATAAAAAAGGCATTATTTCAAACTTTTTCAGAGTCATTGCAAAGGCATGGAGAAAGAAGGAAGAAATACCCTCTAGGGGACAATGTAGCACTGCTCCTCTAAAGATACAGTAAATGATACGATCTGTTTTTTAACAGCTTGTAACTCCTGTGAATCTCATTTATTTCTTTGTAGCCTACTCATCTAAATCACAGCAAAGCAGAGGAATGGAGGCAGTTTCACTTTTTCTTGCATGCTTGCACATTATCAAGTATTCCTGTAAACATGACATTGAATCTTAATTTTGTTTGTGTAAATACAATTTAAGGGAGCAGGGAAGCTGTAAAAGCATCAAGTGAGGTACTAAGGTGACTAACAAAAAGCATAAAAAAATCTTCTTCACAGAAAGTGATTTTTCTAACCAAGTGTATCTCATTCCTATTGCTAATATGACAGTGTGTGTTGTTTCCCTAGCTGGATGCTCCATATTTCAAAACAGGTTGGAGTGTGTTCTGAGGCTGTTGAAAAAATTACATTTTACCTAAGCAGCCAAGTTAAAAGGGGGCATAAAATCTGTTGGAGCTTTGCAAACTGGTGCCATGCTGCAGCTATGTTAATGCATACATTTCTTTGCCAACAGCATCTGTAATTTAGCTTTGAAATACAAAGGATCATGACTTGGTCTGTAGTTATCTCTGAGGAAGAATGTGAACTTGACAGTTTTGTGCTGTTAGTTTAGGAGGAAGAAATTACAAAGACCCCCATTCCCCAGGGTAGTCCCTAAAGTTGTTATATTTACAGTGGTCCAATCCTGTGCTTCTGGTACACCTGGCAATTTTTAGTGTGCAGTAAATTCAGAGTCAAGAGTACTAACGTGCTGGTGTGGGGTCAGAAATACTGTGTAGTGAATGTCATTCCAGGATGTCTGTTAAATAACCAAGTCATCTAGTTATCTTCATATCCCATGTAATGAAACAGAAAATCCTAGAACAAGCCTTGGGCAGCTGCAGATATTTCAAGGTGCCACGCAGTGATGCCTGGTCAGAATCCCAAGCCATACGAGGAAGCTGCTTAAAAACCACTTCCAGCTCTGCAGCTAATTTCATTCAGTGCTAGCTGGTGGCTTCGTCATGCCAGCTAGGTGTGCCGCCTGGGGAGCCGTCTCTGGGGCCACTAAGCTCGGTGGCATGCTCAGCACCCATTCGGATGCGGAGCGGTCCCTGATTTTGGAGGAGTCCCTCCCCAGCATCCACACCACGTGAACTGTTTCAGACATTACCTCTCGGATCTGGAGAACGAAGGAGGGTTAGCTAATGGGGCACTGGTGCCAAAGTTGGAGGCCAGTTCAAGGGAGACTCTTCTTCTGTTTTCCCCTCCCATGAGCTGCCCACTGTGGGGCCTCTGTGGTGGGCACTGCCCTGGCGTGGCTGGAAGGTTTGCTCAGGAGCTCAGTAGTGATGAATCACAGAGGCATGGCATGGATTGATAAGGTCGTGTACTTTACGATTAGATACATCCTCCCTCTAACAGCAGTTCTTTGTCTCCATTTTGCTTTTGGTAACGTTATTCCGCAGTTTGCATAGGACTCTCCAAGCAGGAGCTGTTTGACTTGAGACAAAGTTGCTATTGTTCTAGCTAAGCTCAGGAAGCCCTCAGAATTTTGTTGCCCTCGGAAGACATAGATTGTTGGTAATTTATTTGAAAGCCAATTAAGTTAAATCACCAAGAATTTTTTTTTTTTTTCTTGCAGCCTAGCTGTAAAGGACTTCCAGGTACATAAAATGGTGCATAACAAGAAAAATCTGCCTTGCAGCTGTATTACTTATTTTTCGTGCATTTTAAGTGGTGGCTGTAGAGTGGCATGTTCTGTATCTGTAGCACTAGCAAAAAAAATCACGTATTTCAGCTATGCATAGTGCAGGTGTGTACTCTGGGAGCCATGACAAAAGAAAACTATTACACGGTCCCCAAATTATTGAAAAATATGGACTACTGCAGTGCCTGCAGCCTGACCAACATGCAAGTCTACCTCCTCATTTAGAGTTCATGGAGAGCCCAAAGAACTCAGTAGGAACACTTCAGGCTTATTATAGGAGATTTTGGACTAGACTCTTTGAGGCGTGTAACTTAGTTAAGTGCCTCTTGTGTTTACAAACTGAAACCTTTTTGACATACCCTGAATATGGCATTTATGCTGCTTCTCCGATGTCTCTCCAGGCAGTGTCTCCTGAGCCCTTGCGCTTCTCTTGACCTCTCTTTGGCTACAAGCCCCTCTCTGTGGTGAAGCCTCACCTCTCCTGCTCCAGTCTCTGCTACAGCGTCCCGTGGCTCCCTTGGAGTCCCTTGGCTGTTCTGGCTCCCCTCCTCTGCTCCTTATTGTCGCTTACTGAATAGACTTGCTCAGCAGAGTTTTCAGAAGTAAAACAAAACGAGGTAGTCATGGATGACCAATATTAGCTTTTCCTTTTAACTCAGTCGTATAGCATTGTTGGCTCACTGGTTTCGTTTCTACTTTCTTTAAAAAGGTTTTGTGCAAGAAGTCCTCTTTTTCCCATCGCTCTGTGTGACACTAGTGCCAGGATGACCTCCTTCTGCTGGAGAGTCTCATTGCTCAGTTGTATCGTGGCCCTGGGGGGGTTTGGTTTCCCTGGCAACCAGTCTGAGCTACACTGAACAAAAAATACCTCACTGTGTTGGAGGAGAGTCAGTTTGCAGACACGTATTTCTCATTAATGACTTCTCTGGATGGTTCGTGTGTTCAGCCTGCAGATGTCATTATTGTGAACTGATGACTGGGAGATGCGGCGTGCCCCTTTTGCTTACTTCCACAGGCAGCGCAGTCTACAAGAAGGCTGCCCTTGTGTGATTGTCAACTGAGTTGTGACTGTAAGATCCATGGTACTCAATTTTCATGGTATACTGAGGGTCTCATCTTCTACTAAGAATGGTCTGTGCAGGCTCACAAAGTCACAGTGATCTTTCTCAGACGCCTTGTATCTCTGCAAGTCACCTTGGTTATTACTAGCAGCTCTGCCTTTCTGATTTCTATATAAATATATGCACCTTGATTTATAGGTGTGCATCCTGCAAGCTCCAGTTTTGCTGCCATCCTAGTCTTCAAAGGCACGGTTTGTGACACCTTCAGATGAACATGTGTATAAATCTTTGGAGGTCAGGACCCACCAATTTGCACAAGAGAGAATGCACAAATTGGAGGTGTTATTCCAGACCTTCCTAGTTCAGTTTTGGCTTGCAGATAATCTTTTCGCTACCTAATGTAGAACAGTGGTGTGAAGAAAAGCATTCATTATTCAAGATGTGTTCTCAAGGTGACAAAATTAGAAGAAACTAAATTGGAGAGCAGTATGTCATTTTTAGTAACAGGTTCCCTTTTCTGGATTTGTAGGGTGTGAGGATTGCGGTAGAAGCCTTGTAGGAGAATGCAAACTCCATGGACCACTCATCAGGGCTAAAGATAGGGTTATTCCTAGCCGAGCCCGTCTCACCCTACCTCATTACCTTACTTTGCGAGTGTTGGAGCTGCGAGCTGGAAACCAGCAGAGTAAGTATTTTAGCTCTTTCCCACATTTGAGAGAGAGGAGGGAAAAGTACTAATGCTGGCTTGTCTTCATGAATAACTCAAGGCATAATCACTGGGTATTAACAGTATGAAGACTACTTTCAGCTGAGCACAGCTAAAGCTCACATTCAGCTACTGTTTTTTATGACTGATTTCTAGTAACTTTGGTGCATAGACTGATGGCAGGACATTAGCCAGAGCTGGTGTGACATTTAGCTGTGAGCAATCAGTTAGCTCTGTTCAGTCAATGCAAGTTAAATGAACGTTGAATTTGTATCTAATAGTAGCAGCCATGCACTATTACATATTTTTTTTTTCTTTTCCCCAAACACGCAAAACAGGAAAGAGAATTCAATAACAGGTCAGAAACAAAATGGTAAATAACATCCCTCATCTACCCCCTGCAAACTCAGAAGAACACATGGGAGGTTCATTTACCTTTTGCAGCATCTTCAGTTCATATCATAGAAGGACCGTTGTTTCCTTCTGAGGGCAGGGCAATTTGAGTGCCCAAACTTGAACAAAGGAACAACATCCTTAGTGTGCAAATTTTCCACAGCTACGTGTGTAAAATTAGTCCTGCCTAGATTGCATTTCAGAAGGAGAATGACAAGATGCCTATTGTGTTGCACCATTGGTATTAGGCAGGGGAATAACTAGAATGATTAAGACGGCTAATGTTGTGTTTTTATAGCTTCTCTCCACTCATTGGGAGAGAACAACCTTGTAGATTATGCTAACAAGGAGGCCACTATGATAACATCAGCTTGCAGATTGAAGGGTATCAACACATTTGTGTTGCATACTCAATTTAATATCCTATCATGGATTTTAGGCACTTTTGTATTCAATGTAATACCCATTTTTCTAAAAAATCTCTGTACATATTTACAACCTTTTTAGAGTCTTCCCATTAGAATTATTTACCTGGGTTATTTGTCTAGAAGAAGAATTCGTGTGTTCTGCACTGTTGTGTTTATCTCCATTTTCACAACTGTAAATATACAAGAAATAGTTTGTGATGTCTATATTAATACTAGACTGGTCTTTTTTTATTCACAGTCCTTGGAGTATTTGCAAAGAAAGTAATACAGAAGAGAACACAGTTTGGTCCTTATGTTGGTCAACTGTCTACAAAACTGACCTGCTATGATGAGAGCAGGCTAGTCCTGCAGGTAAAAACCCAGTGACTTACTATGAAGTGCATATGTGTCTTTAACAGTTCATATGTATTTTAACCAGTCAATTTGCTGTCTGATCTAGTTAATTAATTGTACTTCTGATCTGTATACATGAATGTAAATCACATTAGACAGCACAGCATAACCTGAAATACCAAAATGTTCCTGTATATTTTGTTTTCTAGAAGCTTGCTTTCCTGCTTTCTAGTTTTACCACTTTCAGGGTGATTCACCTATCAGTCTAACAACTCTTGATAAACTTTTCACAAAGCATGGCTCCTGAAAGTATCCAAGGATAGTACTGCCTTCCCAGATAAAAGAAAAGGATTTGTGCTTAACACCATGCCACTGGGAGGGTTAAGTTTGTACACTGAGTTAGCAATAGTGGCAGAAATATGCCCTAAAGCACCTGTTTAGTAGGGAGGAACATTCCAGGGATGGGGAAACACTTCTTAATGATGTGATTATATATAAACTTTGACACACGGTGCACTAACTTAGTTTATTTAGTCAGATGGTTATTTAGGGCTGGTACCAGCCCTTGCTGCATGCACAGATACTGATCGTCTCATCTGGACCGTGACACTATTGTTCGTACTTTATCCAGCACAAGTAGTGGCCTCTCAGGACTAGCCTAGCTTAGACATGTCTACATGCACATCCTTTCCCACAGGAATTCCTTGGGAGTGATAGTTGATTGTAATCCTCTACGCCCTGGTCTTTGCATTTTGCTGCACAGGGTCATGCCTGGGCACACCCCTCTGTCATACGGCCAGTCCGTGGTCAAGCCACAGCCTCCATCAGGACTTCCCGACAGGTCACGGTTCTTCCAGAGTCTGCATTTCATATCAGGCTCTCTCACCCACCGGGAGAGAGGGACCAGCAGCAGCTGTCCTTTGACACGCTTTATGTCTTCACTTGAGCTTTCCTCAGAAGCTTGGGACTGGAAAACACTGTGTGTTGTGGAGGAAGGCATACAGATACTTACGTAATTTTGTTTGAGAGCAAAAGTAATAGCTTCAGTAATTGCTGTAAACTTCATTTGCTCATGGAAGTCATGGGAATGGTCTGCCAGGAAAGTAACACTGTCCTGTGAGATTTTCATGGCGTGTTGACACCAGAGAGGATTTGTTCTTCTCCATAACTAAATTGCTTCTGTCTTTTTATGAGACACTTTAATTTTTGCAAATGCAGAAACCTTATTTCTGTAACAAGTTTGCGAGCATGGATGAGCTAAGCACGCAGTTCCTTCCTCTGCACCAAGCCATTGTAAACCACACCCTGTCCTTTATCAGTCAGCCCCATTTGCTTAAAAGTATACAGTGATAAGCACAGCTCTGGATGATGAATGGACTGTTTGTTCAAAAGAGGAGACTAGAGTCCCAGGTTTCCTACATGACAGCAGTAGCTGCCTTGATTTCTCCCTAGCAGCATGCTGAGTATGTGACCAAACTTGTCCAACAGGCAGGTGTTTTCATCAGAAAACAGACGAAGTTAGATAAAATAGTTCCCAGAAGCAATGGAAATGCAACTTTTTTTGCAGTTAATTGCTCAGTTACATGGTTAGTATAACAGATACATGCTGTGCTGACATGTTGTGCAGCTTCAGCTGTCCATGTTCGAGACTATATTGCAGAAAAGCAACTGTCTTGCATGAGGTTGTGAGTGCCTCATAGAGGCATTTTCTTGGAAAAGAATCTATGAAGAATGAATTAAAGCAAAAAGAAAGACATCTTTCTGGCACAATTGTTCATTTGTATTTACTTTTGCATTGTTAAGGGGAAAAAGAGAATGCTGTTAAAATGCCATTATATTGTATGTTACCTCTCTGGACTTATTACACAAGTTACACAATTGTTCTATGCAAAATGTAGCATTGATACAGCACTAAAGTTCGAGATTATCAAGAACTCAGGATGTACGTTAAAGTATAAAGCTTATCTTTCTACCTGCCTGCACTTAGTTCTTAATATTATCTTTAACATAAAAATTATGACACATAAACTGGAAGTACATACAAAGGCCTACAGTTATTTTAGTAGCTGGGTGCTCAGCAGGTATTCGTTCTTCGCTTTCTTTTGCACTCGCTATTCTTTCAGTGATCTGAAATAAAACAACCACGATTTCAAAGGACATATGGCCAAGACAGGGTAAATAACTGACAGCCATGATTCCAAGTTAAAGAAAACTAATGTGCCTCTATACAGGACTTGGTTTTACCATGTTTTCTCCTGTCCTCCCGCTTTGTTTCAGGTATTGAAAGATGGAGGGAAGTACTTTCTGGACACTCCAAATGAAGACTGTGGAAACTGGATGATGTTTGTCCGGCTAGCTCGGAACCAAGAAGAACAGACCCTTGTGGCTTATCAGCACTGTGGAGAGGTGTACTTCACAACTGTTAAGGTAGTTAAGCCCACATTGCTTCACCTGTCATCCAAATGGAAGTTTATAGGCAAAGGTTCTGAAAAACTAACACTTTTACAGGTGAAAGATTGATTATATTCTGCCAACTGGATCTTTATTACATACCACCTTTTATATCACTTAATCTGTAGTAAAGCAAGCAGTGTATGGGGTTTTCCAGTAAAAGGTGGTGTGTACTTGCTGTTGTGGGTAGTGAAGAAACTGAGCAGAGGGAAGCAGAAATATCATTCACGGTGGTGTTTAAATTTGAATGTTGTAAAGTTCTTCAGTGCCAAATAGGTACACAGTGAGATGGTCTAGCATTGTTACATTCAACGGTACTTCATCCTGGAAAGAACAAACACGTTCCCTTCCTTTATTACGTTTTTGGACTCATGTTGTATTCTGAGCACATGAAAAGGTGCTCAGGAACAGGGTGCTAAGTACAATCTTTATGTGCTATTTTCCACGCTCATTAAATCTGAAGACTTAACTGCAGAACTTAGAATACTGCAATGTTGCCATGAAACTATCAATTTATATTAGAGAATCTGGACTGCATCTTTGAGGAGAGAGAACAAAGTATTCCGTATTTATAAATGACACTGGAGCATACAGTCTTGGTTTTTGTTGTTTTGGCCACTTTCTCAGGCAAAGTTCATTTTAATCAGAACTTACTCTTTTGTACACTTAAGAAACTGAAGTCTATATGTTGAACATTCATTGTTTTCCTTTTTTATCCTTAAATTAATGCTTTTATATCATTGTAAGCAACATTAAAAATTTAAAAAAAAAAAGATAATATTAGTCAAAAGAAGTTACTGTGGAATTAAAATCCAGCATTTCAGTTTCATTTCCAAGATTGGCACACATTTCTGTGGGTTAGTCGTGTTTACTTTTGTTCCTCCATTTTTGTTTCTCTACCTGCACAGTGAGAAAAATATTTACCACACAGTGATGATGTGAGAATAAGTTAATTGTGATGACATTTTATACCTTCAGAGTCTTTTATAACAGTGAAGTAGTTGCTTTTGGATTAATACTAAAATAATTATTTTTAAGAAAGAAAATAAATGTATGCAGTCCCTAGAAATAAGTGCTTTCAAAAAGTATGGAATTATGAGGAAGTAAAAATTGTCCATGGTTCCTGTGATCAAACAGACAGCAGAGTTTCACGTGCGTGCTGGCATAGCTTTCTCTTATTGTCACAGGTGAGACAGACTAAATTGACAACTTGTAGTGGATTTGGATACTGGTGTTTAATCTCAGCTTTACTGAGATGAGAGCTTTTACCTTACTTGACTATTTCACACACTGATGCACTTGCACTCCCTCCAAAGTCACATGGACTAGGCCTCAGCTTCCCACAGAGGAGATTGCCACTGGTCCAGGAACGGTGGGCAGAAAGTCATGACAGTATCATGCTGTGCAGCTGTTGGTGGGTACCAGTCTCAGGTGTCACTGGCCAAGGTCCCGGGGCATCCCCAGACATTTGTGTCTGTGGAGCTCCCCCAGGCTTGGTTTTCTCCATCTAAATAGACTATATGCAGGAGCACAATGCATGATCGGCCTCCTAGTTAGTGGCTCTGCCTCATGTCCTGTATTGAGTGGAGAATTCAGCACATACCATTTCTGTTTAGGCCAGGTGTTATCAAAACATACAACCAACCCATACTGGTTGAGGTGAGCAAGCAGGCTTGTGCATGGGAGTTCAAAAGTTCAGTTTTCGACATTATACACACAATTACCTGTCACCTGTCAGCATTCGCAGTCTAAGTTGTCTTTCACCTACCATGCTTGTCCAACACCGATGTTATAAAATAAGTGCATTTTAAGATGTCACATTTTGTGGAATAAGACTCAGCTGCTTTCCTTCCAGGCTAGTTCGTTCTTTGCAGTGGCACGAGTTTAGCTTAGTTAAAACTATAAGTACAGTGCAGATTGGCTCTACCCCTGTTGCAACAATGTTGGTTTTCATTATAGATGAAGAAAATTGTGTACAGGGCCAGGGACTCATACAAATCATGACATCAAAGTTAGTTTTCTCCTTTGCTTTTAAATAACTAATAGATCTTTAGCCAATGAGTGTAATCACTCATCTCTTTTTCTATTTGCTGTATTAGTGACTGAAAGTATTTCTCAGAGGAGGTCATAGTACAGTCCAAGGAAGGATTTGGGCAGGCATGACTGGATGGGAGGCTGCAGATTATGGGCTCCCTTAGTCTTGTGTGGGAAGGCTTTAGTGAAAGGAGGGCAGAGGTACAATAAAGCACATGCAGAGTGAGCCTGACACATTAGAGCCAGCCCCTGGAAATGCGCAAATTTGACTTGCAGTCCATGCACTGATCAACTCTGCACCTGTGCTCAGTGAGTGTGACATATCCAGGAGGCATCCAAGCTGTTGTGCATTCACAACGCGTTTTTCCTTTGCCTATATGCTATAGTTAAGTGTTTGTGTCCAGTGGGCTTTGAGACATCAAGGATGGGCATGGGACATTGCTGGAAAGGCTGCTGGATGTCTGGACATCACAGACAAATACATCTCCCTGAGCAAAGGTCATGAGGGCTGAGGCAGCCCTCCTGCTACAGCCCCACCAAAATCCAGGTATATATGCATTTCTGCTTTTAGCAACTGTGAAAGTGTCAAACCCTAGTTGATAGTAATGCTCAAAAGTGCTTGAATCTTGAAATTAAGTTACCAATAATTTAAACAGATTCAAAGAATGCAACTTGGGTAAGGACAACAAATTGCACACACCCACCCCTCCAATCTTCAGTATTATTTGGTATAGGAAAATTGGCACAAGTAAACATGTGCTATTTTCTTCCATTCACAGCCAATTGAACCCCACACAGAATTGAAAGTATGGTATGCTGCCGATTATGCCAAATTTATGGAAGCTTCTGCAATCTTCATTAAAGAAGAATCTGATGTCTGTCCTTTGCCTCCAGTAGCAGTAAGTACCCCTGATCTGCATTCAAGCTATCACCAGACATAGTAAATAATCATTTATTTACATGCTTTCTCTCTTTACGTAACTCTGGTAATGCTAGGGTAGACCATAGAGTAGTTGGCTAACACAAAGCCAAGAGCAATTTTAACCAAACAGCTACTTAGAGAAAGGGTATTCTTCCTCTCCTGTATTTGTAATCCAATGGAGCCATTAGATGTAGCCAGAAGTGGCACCAGTGGAATGTGTTAGAAAGACTTAAGATTAGCATTAATTTGTAGATGACCAAGCTGTCCAGCCTCAGACTTCTTTCACCAATTCCCCCCTGTTATGTTGTAACTGGTTGGTCAGATAATGCACTGATTATTTCAGTCTTTCCTGTGCAATAACCCTTCTCTTCTAATCCCAGTACCTTCCCTTCTGTATGATAGTAGGAATCTTTAAACTGATAGGAAACGTTTAAGTGCTGAAAACGTGGCTGTGAGGATTAATTCCTAAGCTAAATGTTAAACAGGGAATACAAATGAACCAGGAATTCAGAGGTGCTGCAGGAAGGGAATTTACCCCATTGCTGCTTTTTCATATGAGGCCTTCAGAGTATACCCAAGAAAGAAGGTGTGGGAGAACCACAGCATCAGACACAGGTAAGAGAGAGGAGGGCTCCATCTGTGGAGTGGACATAGCCTCATCATGCTCTCCAGGGCAAGCTAGCCCAAGAGCAAGGGAAAGTAAGGACAGTTTATGAGAATCTCAGGTAAAATGTAGAGACAGCTAAGGAAGTACATGGTCATGTAGTAATTAGAAGTACATTTCATCAGTGACTGGTGGGTTTTTTTTAATTGTTTTTCTATTGGAATTTCTAGAATATCAATATTCAAAGTGAATTCAACCGAATCCAGTAGAGCGCTTATTTCCACAGAAATAATACTTCCAAATACTGCATTGCTTGCAAAAAAAATGTTTTAATGCCTGTAAGTCAGGATACACTTGAGATCTCCAAACCTAAGGTGTTTCTTATTGAGTTTAAGAAACTCTAATGCCAAATGTCAAGCTAAGGGAGGAATTCTCTCCTGGAGGCATTGACAATTGCTGTCTGGTAAAGCATGGAGTTAGCCCAAACCATAGGGAAAACCTGTATGGCTAAACTACATTTGTGTGCAGAAACCCACCCAATTTTTGTATGGTTGCAATAGCAGATAAATTATGTCACTCGAAGGATAAAGTACAATTTGCAACTGCCTTTATGAGTAATTCCATAAAAGGAACAAAGGCAGAGACTTTGAAGTTCAGTAAGCACAGGTAAACAAAAGGTGAAGGACTTGGGACTGTTACACTAAATGCTAAACAAAAACACGGAAATAGGTATTTAGCCAACCTTTTTTTTTTTTTTTTTTCCCCTTGGTGTTTGTAGGCTGCTAGAGAGAATCCATTTCCAGTTGAACAGCTGCATGGTAGTACATTGAAGTAAATACCGCCAAGGACAACGACAGGTCTTGGGAAAGCCCAGGAGAAGACATAGGGTCAGTGAGAAAAATATGAGCTTTCCTTAGAATGGCTAATAAGAAAGATGTGTTTCTGTTCTCATTGCAGAAAGAGCCTGTAGACCCTTGGATATGCTCCAGCTGTAGAAGCACTTTTGCCACTTTTGCTCTGCTGGAATCTCACCAGTGCATCCCTAAAGACAGAGTCCTTACTACCAGGTTCAGACCACCAAATAAATTGGGACCTGTAAAAGCAAAAAGCAAACTCAAAGGGAAACTGAGAGGAGCGGCATTAGGCAAAAGCATTGCTCAGTGCCTTGGGACCATTTCCTGTTCCTCTGCTGCAAAGCTTAGCTGTGCCAGCTCAGGAGGCACTTGCGATGCTCTTGTGAGGTTTATACCTAAATGGAGAAACGGCCGGTCTTCACTGTTGAAAGGAAGAGAAGTGAAGCAGCCAGACAGTTACCCTTGCCGACTCTGTGGGAAGATATTTGATTCCGTTGACAAGCTCACAGTCCACACTTACGCGCACAAAGGGGAGCGTCCCTACAAGTGTTCACAGCATGGATGCACAAAAGCCTTCATTTCCAAATATAAACTGCTCAGGTACATCTCTGAAGGCACTCCTTTTCTGGTGGGTGTGTGGGGAAAAAAACAAGGACATCTTTTTCCTTTGAGGTGTCCTAGTGACAGTTAATCCCTGAGTTCCAGTTTTTATTATTCCTGTTTTGGTAGAATTGGAGAAAACTAGTCCTCTTCAATTGCAGTGGCTACTCAAAAAGATTGTTGAGCAGTTTTAATCTNCCCCCCCCCCAAAAAAAAGTTAAGCTTTTACCAATAATCTGAGAACTTGTGAAAACGCCTTCCTTCAAGAGCGCCAGTGTTTTCAAGTCTTGAAGCTGCACTGTGTACTGGAGTGAATGTAAATGCAAGTAACTTTTTTCTTTTTTCTTTGTCTTAGGCACTCAGCCACTCATTCTCCACAGAAATCTCACCAGTGTGGCTACTGTGAAAAGACCTTTCATAGGAAAGACCATCTAAAGAATCACCTTCAGACTCATGACCCTAACAAGATGGCCTTCAAGTGTGAAGAGTGTGGCAAGAAGTACAACACCAAGCTAGGCTATAAGAAACACTTGGCTCTTCATGCAGCCACCAGTGGGGACCTTACCTGTAGGGTATGTGCCCAGGAGTTTGGCGGTACTGAAGTTTTGTTGGAACACCTCAAAAGCCATGCAGGGAAACCAACTGGCAATACCAAGGAAAAGAAACATAAGTGTGATCACTGTGAGCGTCACTTCTATACCCGTAAAGATGTGCGGCGTCACATGGTAGTTCACACAGGCTGCAAAGATTTTCTATGCCAGTTTTGTGCCCAGAGGTTTGGGCGGAAGGACCACTTGACTCGCCATACTAGGAAGACTCATCCAGAAGAACTGCTGAAGAGCAGGTTGCAGAATGGTGACTCAGTGGGTCTCCTTGACCAGCTCTTTCCATTGAGACTGAAGGAAGATGCCAGCATACTGTCCCCTTTTCCTAAAAGGATTTCTGTGCAGAATGGGATTTTGAATAGTCCAGAATCAGGGGAATACAACTGTTCACATCTTCATTCCCAGCCAAGCTTACAAACTGTTCCTCCTCTTGAACCTTCTCCTCATTTGCAAAGGATGGGCTGTGCAGACAGCCTTCCAGCTGTCCATCCCACACCATGCTCAACAGCCCTTCCTGCCAACCTGAACCTTCATCAGCCTGATAAATATGACCCTAGTTCTACCTCATTTGCAGCAGGATCCCTCAAGAATCTACCAATAAAAGTGGATGTTAAAGGTTACAATGTGCATCTTCTTGAGGACGTGCCGTTACCAGAACCTCAATCTCTCCACAAAATCAGTCTGGAAGAAGCTTCCTCAGGGCCTGTAGGGGATAATGACAAGTACCCAGTGCACAAGGAGACAGAGGCAGCAGCTGAAACTGCGAGCCTGCCTTTCATGGATCTCACTCATGTGATGAGTTTCTGGCAGCTCCCACCAGGTTACAACCAGAACATTACTGGGGACATCACAGCGGCATTTGGACAAGAGGAACCATCACACAGGCTCAATGGCCTCGGCCAACAGCAAGGTCTTCAGCTAGCAACTGGTGGGATGGCTGTAAACCAGCTGCATCATCTTCCTCGCTCCTTTCCATCCACTACAAATTCTGTAACGTTGCCTCATTTTCACCATGCCTTCAAATAACTATCACCATGGTTTGGGGTTTTTTTCCTTCTTTTTTAAGACTGTGCTTCTTACTTAAATCTGTTAGGATGGGGTTGTTTTGGTTTTGGTTTTGGTTTTAAGAAAAACTTCCCCAAATGTTTTCAAAGCACATTATGAACATGGTAGTTAAATTCAGGACGTTAATAAACAAGAAACTCTATTTTTCATACTACTAATAGTTTTTTAGCATATGACAATAGTAGAACTAACATATTTCTCTCAGCACCCTCAGTATTTTTGTTTCTTAACTTTCACGCAAACAACTGAATAAATATCTTCAGTGATAGCAAAGCATCATAAACAGGCACAATAAAACTATGGCTGCTGCAGTAGGAGAAATAGGGTTAGGGTGAATGGGAAGAAGGGGGAAATCACAGAAAAATAATAAGCCATCAATCACAGCAAATTTATACACATGGCAAATGTAACATCTGTTTTATCAACATCAGATAGATTTCTGTTAAGCACTTAATTACTGAACTTTTTGAATCTTTAATTTAAATCAGAATAATTCCAAGACTAAGTCTTACCTCCTTGTTTCACTTTTTTGAAATGCAGAAGATCACTATTGTGATTACATTTAACTAGATTTTGTTTTCTGACGTGCACATCTCCTGCATTTTTTCCTAGGGCTGGAAATAACTACCACTTGTGCATGACTGTAAGAACTGATGTCTTGTCTATGTGCAGTTTTCAGAATGGGAAGTGAATTGTCTCAAAGGTTAGAGCAGAACATTAATTTTCACTTGGAGCTGGATCTGCAAGATATGAAACACTGCTCTCTCTCTCTAGTAAAGCACTTCAGTATTTGCTTAAATTTAAGCATATGTGATCCCATTTGGTCAACAGCTTGATTGATTTAACACTCAATGAAGAATAATGCTTCCTACCTAAGGGGCCTTTATTCACCTTTTGTTGATAAAAATGGCCTTTGTTTAGTCTGGGAAATGATTATTAATTGTAGCCATCTGAAATGTGGATTCCTTCACAGAAAGCCAACCTCGGCCCAGGGGAGCCTGTGACAGAAGGGTTGTGGTGGTGAGCTGACACTAAGCCCTGTTCAAAACCAGGTTATGAACCTGCCTCACAAGTGTCACCTGAAATTAGTGGGTGGGATAATGGTTGAGGCTTTTTTAATCAAGGGCATTTTGCTCAGTAGCATTGGGACAGCTGCTGTTGGACTTCCAGCCTGGTTTTCTTCCAAACCAGAACCACAGGGACTGTTGCTTGTTTCCTGAAGTAAATTGTCCATGTACATTTCCAGTTGACAGTGTGTTAGTGTGACATCCCTATCACCTGGTGCATGAACTAGCACAAATTGCAAAAATCTCAGCTCCCAGTAGATGATATTATTAAAAAAAACCAAACACCCCAAACTCTTCACAATTTACTTTCTTGCCTAACCCATGGTTATAAAAAAAAAAAACAATAAAAATCCTGGTTTTAGTGGATGATGCAGTTAGTTACTAATGGATTCTGTTGCAGGTAAAACAGACACAGAATTTCTGAATCTGAGTAAGTTCTCAAACCCCATGAGCTACTCTTCCATTAAATCCAAAGAGAGTTAATAGTACCTAATGATCATTACAAATACAGCATTAAGCAAGCATGCTCTCTTCTCCCCCATTAATCACAGGTATATATTTCCAGACAGCTTCAAATAAAAAATATTTTTTAAATGATTGCTGTTTTGCTGTTAATGAACTACACTGACATTGTACAACTACAATGATCCGAATATTCTTGCAAGTTTATCAGTACTTATATTAAGGAAAGGTTGTATTATTGCATTTCTCGCAAGAATATGTTCTTCCGATAGATACACTGGTGAGGGGTATTTTTCATTAGGAAAATTTTTGGCATAAGGCAAAGCAGAAGGAATTTTAAGATCATTCTTGTAATGACAACAGCAGGAGGAAGAGCAGGTGCTGCACAGTACTGCCCAGTTAGCAGTTATTTAAATTATGAGTTGCAGATAAGGAGAAGGTTGCAAACAATGTCATATGCACGTTCTACAGCTAGGCTCGTATTTTCATCAGGACTTGGAAAGGTCTGTGTATACTTACTGCATTGTTTTCCTTGTTCATGCAAATTGTATTCATTTGGCTTCATCTTAGCTTATATACTTGTAAAAAACAACAAACAAAAAAACAACCCAATGCCCCTGCTGCCCCCAACCCCACAAATTTTATAGCACTGACCAATGATAATACTCTTAATAGACATTTTGGTTTGTGCTTCTGTAAGAGGTTTAATTACTGAAATACTTATCTTTGAATTAAAACATGATGTTAGGAAGAAAAAGTTATGCAAACAGTGAGCTAGACTAGCACCCACGTTCTTTCAGCTGCACGACTGTAGCAGGGTGCTGGAGCTCTGAGCTGCCAAGAGAGGTGCTGCTGCCTGACCTCAGCCTCTTCTGAAACGTGGAAAGATGCGTTGGTGAGAGATGCTTATCGTATGTAACTACAGGTTAAAAGCTCAACTCTCATTCAAGTAAAAAGAAAATAACCACTTTTGATACTAAAATGCTTAAAAAGCACACGGTGTCTACAAGTAGAACACAGAAGCAAATATGTAATACTGCAGCTTTAACCCTTCAGTCCACTCAATTTTCTTTTTCCAGATTCTTGACATCATAAATATAGAGGAAGCTGAGGACAACCCAGCACAATGGAAAGCAAATTATTTCAAAAGGTTATGTCTGTAGAAAAATTGTTTTAAAATTCTCATAAGTCAGGAGATACCCCTGAGTCATCTAATACCTAAAGTAGGGCTGGACTTTCTCATAGCTTTTGTTAGGGGGACTTCTGTGAGCATTTGTTTTGAGCGGCCAGCAGTAGCTGAGGCTCAAGAATGCTTTGTTTCTGAGCAAACAGATTCTTTGGGCCCAGTAGACCTGCCCGGCGTGGGCCTGGATATCCCATTGCTGAAAGAGCAATTAGTTTGCTTTTCGTGGGGGTAAGATCACAGGCAAGGCAGTGCTAAAGGAGAGGTGGAGAGAGCGCAGCAACTCTTCCCTGGCTTTCCCTGGGCTTACTTATGGTGTCTGGGAGGATGGGGCTGCAGCGGGTGGGCAGCCACGACGTCAGGCAGCGACAGCGGAGAAGGTAGCACGAGCTGCAGGACACCTATCTGGTGGCACGGCCGTTGGCTCGCGCAGGGCTGCGACAGCACCGGTGGAGGAAGAAGGCAGCCCAACCAGTGGCCGGTCCTCCCTCCTCTGGCACAGCCAATTCCTCCTCTTCCAAACGGGAGAGGAAGGTGCAAGGGCAGAGAGCTGGCATGGGGAAGGTAGGATAGACCACGGCATAGCAGCTAAGAGACAGAACAGAACAATCTGACCCTCTGGGAGGTCTTGGGATATTTCACCTCACATCCTGATAGAGATAAAAAAAAATACTCTCTTACCTGAACTCTGCTTGAAAAATCTGTAGAAGCAGAGCAGCATGTGGCAGCTGAACAACAGAATTGCTGTATTCAAATGATACCGTAAAATAGCAGAACTTAGTAAACATTTGGTATCATACAAAAAAAATGTACTCATTTTATTTAAAAAAAAAAAAAAAAGGAAGCCATGTAAACCTGCTGAAATAATGTTAAGGAACTAAAAATTACACTACATGGAACAAAAGACTCTGCATCCTATATGTAAAACACAAGTATTTCTAGTGCTCAGTTCCCATCCCCTATCAGAAACAATGTTCATTTCTTTTTCCTTCATTTTTATTTACCATCTGTTCGTGTTGGGACTCTCCATTTTCTTAACCAATGTGTTGCTGTTAATTCCAGAGTTTTTTGACAGCCAGTCTGAAATAGGATGGTACGGTCCATGTATTGATGATTGATTCATTTCCTGCTAGCAGAATTTTTAAGTACTGTTCTTCAATACACCATTCCTGCCTCTATAGTTGTATTTTCTGTAAGATACTAGAAAATGAGCAGTGAAATGAAACACTTCTACATGCAGACAGAAAATAATGAGGCAGGGGGACAACAACAACAACAAATACAGAGCAAGTTTTGCTAACTTTTGAGGATTCATTTATTTGATTGTAAAAGAAAGCAACTGTTAGAATATTGCACAGGATAGTTTGGTATGGTTTTTTTTTTTTTTTTCCCCCTATTGTTCCTGGATTGAAAAAAAGGCTAAGCAGCACTACTTTCATATATTTGGGCTAATTTCATGCCCTCTGTCTAAGGGTCTAGCTCTAGGAGTTACACTTAATTCAGTGTCATCCCTTCTGTATTTATCTAATCACTATTAGCTAGAGGCTAAGTAGAGTTCAAATTCTGTAAAGTCTGGTATTTATTATTGCTGTGTCCAACTACTTTTCATCTTCATTTACTTTATAAATGTTTAATAGGCAAGAAAATTCCTCATGGATTTTAATTGAAAGCCTAATTGGAAATTGTTGGGCTAAAAAAAAAAAAAAAAAACAAACCCAACATGTTGCAACACTGAAAGTTTATGCAAGGTGATCCAAGGCTGGTAATAGATCAGGTGGCCAAAAAAATAGGAAGGGTTATGCCTCCATGACATTTTTGCCTTACCAATCAATTTCTAAAAGCAACTGAAGTTACTAATGTGAGAATGACATTTGGTTTTAGTTTGAACTTGAAGTGCTTTGAAGCTGATGCACAGCATACATGGCCATTTATCACTTATCAATCACTATCATTTATCGTTTACTGTTTACTGGAAGATTCTATTAAATATATACATGAAATTCCAAAATGTTCATTTGTCTTGTTCAGTATATCAAAGCAAAGCATTAGGTGAAGAAAAAAATTAAAAAAAAAAATAAAAAAATCACATGATACTGGATCTTCCTACATTTTGTTAAAACCACTGAATGAACCACTGGTAATACCCATCTCCTCACAAGCAATCATTTAATTTAATTTTGGCAACTGATAAAAATACTCTCACAACTTTAAAAAGGACAGCATAATAAGCTTTGTAGCCTCGGAGAAAAACAGAAGTGAACTACAGTTTGCTTATTTTATTGAATGTGGTAGCTGTAGCACTTAGGTGGAAGAGGTGCTGGAAAATTGTGTTGCTTAAGGTCTTCCATAATGTGTCAGAAGGAAACCTGAACACATCCTTGCTGACCAGCCACTTATTTTCTGTTGCGCATTTGCGGTCTGAAAGCAGAGACAAGCCATATACTTGTTATTTGTATAGAAACAGCTTCTATATTTTACCCCATTATACGTAAGAAGATTAAACCTCGATCCCTGGGAAGGTGATGGAGCAGCTCATACTGGAAACCATTTCCAGGCACGTTAAGTGTGAGAACATTTATTTGCACCTCTCAAAGCCAGTTTCTCATTTCTGCTTTCTCAGCTAAAAAGCACTCTTGGGTAGCGCTGAAACTGATCTCTCACTAGCCCAAAGTGCTCAGCAGAGCACCTGGCAAAGCTCAAGTTTTACAGAGAATGCAGCAGCAGTTGCCAACAGCCCAGCACCTACAAGCTCACCCAGGCCAGTTGCTTCCACGGTTCCCAGGTTCATACAGGACTCTGTCCTGTATTTTGGCCGCTAGTGTCTGTCCTGGGGACCTGCTGGAGGCACCGGCTGTCCCAAGCTTCTGTCAGCTGGCTGTAGCTACAAGCCCGGCGATACCTGGACTCACCAGTGTCCCTAGGGAAAGAGGTGTCTCCTCCCCAGGCTTGTCAAGCCCCGAGTTTCAGAGTTCAGTGGCTAAACCTTGAGAATGGTGATGGTATCAGTAAATCCCTGTTGATGGTCTGCAAGACCCTGCATCATAACCATGAGTTACTACACTGTTAACATAGTCACGGTGGAGAACACCAAATGAGACCACTGGGTACTGTGAACAGTTTTTCCTGTAGCTGGCAAAGTCAAGGCGGTAGGTAGAGTTGATGAAGGCACCGTGGACCAAACACTCCCATGGCCCTTGCAGTCTCCCCCACAGCTGAAGGTACCTAGCCACTGACCAGCAGCAATCAAGGATAGCAACACTCCATGTAGAAGGACCCTGCAAAAACTTTGAATGTGAGTCTCTGCGACAGGCTGTTCTGTGCGTGTGACAGAGCACGGGATGGACAAAGCACTCTTACAAGCTCATCTCCCAGGCTCAAAATACCTTGCCAGCTACAGGGAATCCATCTCGGCCATATTCGCTGCCAGGATCTCATACTCTGCAGTTGTATGCAGCTCACAGGGGTGCAAGATGCTGATCATCTGAGCCATCCCCTTGCACAACAGCACCACAACCACCTTAAGCAGCAGCTGGAAGGCCGCCTTGCTGCTCTGACATGGCTCTGCATGGCCCGAGATGGGAACAGCACCGACTGCATGGTCTGAAGAGCAGAAGAACCAAACATCGTGGTCTGGGAAAGTAGACACTGAGAAGGAAGGACCTCCACACTGTCAGCCTGACAGTGATTACCAAAATGAATGCTGGCATCTTCCTCACTCAGACGATGGAAGCACATCGTGAGAGCACAAGACCTGCCAGAGAGGTTTGCATTATCAAGCAGCAAATACTCTCAAGATGCCTGTAACGGCAGAACACAGTCACTGCCTACTTGAGATGGAACTGCTCCAAACCAAAGAACATTTAACACCAAAATGAATATTCTCAGCAGCCTGTACTGGAAACATGAGGAGCTCTGCAGAAGTTTTCAGTGCAATTGATCGCTTCAGTTAATACAAAGAAGTTCATACCACAAACACTGCAACAAGATATTGTATATACACAAAAGCAAACAAGGTCCTTTTATGTTATAATGTTGAAATAAAAAAAAAAATTTCTTACCCAAACTCTCCTGAAGATTTTCTTCCAGTAGATACACCCAAAGATTTTCTGGTTTTCTGCAGTATTCCTGGTGAGGTCTCTGCAGATCATTTTTTAAAAAAAAAATTATTGGCCGTAAAAAATTATAACCTACCTAAATTCAACATAAACCCCAGAAATGTAGGGATCAAAGATACTGATACAAAGAGCAGTATGTATTATCATTCTCAGGTTATACTAGAAATAACCATTAAAATAACTTTATAAAACATCTTCTAAACATAGACTGAGTACGGGTCATGATTACCGGTAGCAGTGGGTGCTAGCAAATACTTTATATGGTATCCTGCTTAGAGGGAACTCTTTCAGGGATGCAATGGCGATAATTTTAAGTCTGAATCAACAAGGGGAAGGTCATATGGAACAAACAACATACAAAGCTTGATGCTTCATCTAAATGGACTTAAGATAAAAAAGATGGAATAAATCTTAAAATCGAAGATTAAAGGTTATGGAGTCTTTTGTGTGACAGAGGGAACCTCACACCCAGACTGCATATTTTAGGTCTCTAGAGATGCTTCTGTTTGAAGACCTCTAATTGAAAAGGCTAAGTCCCTCCTGAGGGCCCACATGAAAACCTCTGTGTATACACTGAGCATGACAGATCAAGATAATGACTTGGAAAGCCATTCAACATCAACAACATCCACCTGGAAATTTTTGACATTTCTCATTTCTAGCAAGTATTTAGGATTTCATGTCAAGGCCTGGACTTGCAAAAACAACAATTAAAAAAAATTCAAACTTTATTATTCTATCAGAAAACTCGATTCCAAAGCCTAGGATCTGCTTTAAAAATGCCACTCCCACCTCAAATACATCAGAGTTTGTGATAAGAAAAAGATAAATATGGCTACATAAACTCCTTACCTGGCCTAATTTTGTCTGTATTGGCACCTTCTTGTACTCTCTTCTGAAGTGATAACACAGCAGTTGTTAAGGTTGGGGGTTTTCTCTGAGTCAATGGTTGCTTGCCCTAGGCAAAGATGCACAATCCACACTCAACAATAGCAAGGAGCTTACAGAGCCTGGTGAAAACTCCAAATCACTGTTGAAGCAGTGCTAGGAAGGAGCAGGAAAAAAGTGCATCCCCCTCCCACCTGGAAGCCATTTTTCATGCCCAAAATAGGTAAAAATAGTAAGATTTTCAAACATCTTTTAAAAAAAAAAAAAGAAAAAAAAGAAGAAAAAAGAAAATCGGTACTCTCCTAAAGGAACTGTTTACATTATCTTTTTTTCCTATTATAAAATAGGACCTCACTGAAGTGACTGCCGATTAGCTCCACTTTTCTGATTCCCCAAAGGGGCTTAGCCCTTTGGCCTTGTGTCTAGTGACCAGGGAATAAATCGGCTATACATTTGCAGGGAACAGCAAACCTGCTAAGAGCAGGGAGCCCTAATGAACAGGAAGAGCTTTCTCTTATGTATTGCAAAAGCTGCCAGGTTTCTGCTTCCCTACAGCTGTTACCCTGGAATCCAATTGCAGAAGAGTCTGAAGAAATTGTCCAACTTTTTCATACTATCACATTCTGCCACTTTTTATATCAGACAAAGGGCTCCAATTTTGGGGAACTCCTAGCTGATACTCAGCATGTATCTTATCTTAAGAGTTTACCACCTTCCCTGGAATCTTAAGTTTTATATTAATATAGGTCTTTACTCACCATAGATTACAGTTTGGCAAATCTCTTCCAGGACAAGACAAGTGTGACTGTGTTTGCTTACCAAAGCCTGCCCGGTGGTCTTTGCAGCAAAGACACGGCGAGCAGCTTGTTCTTCACAAAACTTCATGTGCCTCTGTGCTGCAGCCTCATTAAATCTTCGTGAGCAGTGTGGACACTGAATATAGTCTAGATGTAAGAAAGGAACAAACTCGTGTCACAGTTTATGCACTACAGGAGAAGAATTACCCTGCTTTACTGGAGCACTCAAGATGCAGTTCAAAACCTGGCTCCATCAGCAGGTGACCACAGTGAGTTCCTGTCTGCTCCCCAAGTACAAACTTAGGAGAACTACAAAAAACACCTCTAGAAAAGCACTTAGGTTCCTAAAATACATGCTCATGGTGTTAACCCAGCAGACAGTAATTGCTTTCAGAAATAAATCCCTTGGGATTGATAAAAGCAGGTTTTATTACCTTTGTCCTATTCCCAACCCCAACCTCACAATTAACAAGTCTGCAGAAAAAGCATTATTTAAAAATTGCCGGAGTAGTCAAGACCAATGATTTTAAGACTACTTTTTAAGATTGGTCATTAAGATTGCCATTTGGCAAAACACTGCTGAAGAAGTTGTGGCCTGCCAGCTGAGGCACATCCCAGAGCCAGGTTTCTGGTTGTGAAGAGCACACAGCAGTGCTTCCTAGAGTTGTTTATGACAGTGTTACAGCCCTGATTCTCCTAAAAGCTATTCAGCGACATTTATCACTGGTGCAGTCCTACTTGTTTCAATGAGCGGTCGGTGTTCGAGGTCAATGCAGTCACGTTCAGCCCTCGCACTGCCCTTGCCATTCTCAGACCCTTCCTCCCTGCCCAGTGCCTTTTACAAAAGCAGCCCGAGTGTCCTTATCCCAGTATTACAGATACAGCACCTTTACAAATCGTTTTTCTCGGTAACAGCCCAGAAAAGGTGGCCCAAGCAGCCACCAACAGCCAGCTCCAGACCAGCAGCATGGGTAAAATGGTTCTGAGTGCAAGGGAGGGGAGGAGGAGGAGACAGGGCAGATGCCTGGCTTAGGAGGGCTGGCAGGAGGACCTGGCACTTCAGGGGAGGACACAGAGCTCTGGGCTCTATTTGGAGGAGGAAGAGAGGGAAGGGGAATCTCTCTCTCTCCGCCCCACAATCCATGTGCTTTGTCTCCAGTCCTGTAGCACAGGATGTACATCCTCACTAGGCCCTTCAGCAATTTGTCTTTCCTAAAAAGCCATTCTCCAATTCCTTTCTCCACAACTACCGCTGCCCTTACACAGCTTGGTTTCCTCCAAGGGGAGAAGGAAAGGGAGAGGTCTGCTCTTAGTGTCGGTAGTCAGACAAGAAATAACAGAGTCATTAAAGAATTCAGCAGTGGAAATTCAGAGAGGAGCTTGACCCCAATCAAGGAAGGAAGATGTGTCCTGCTGCTTATACTGCACCGCTGTCATCTAGAAGAATGGAATCACTGCAGCTGGTTTTGCTATCAGTCACGAATTCCTGCTCTGGAAGTGAGCCCAGAGAGCCCCCCCTTCCCCCTCCACCTTCCTAACGCAGGCGAGACTCCCCTGAGACCCTTTCCATGTTTCATAAATCACATATCGTGAGAAATATTGGCTGCATGTGCACCTTTTTGGATCTGTAACTTCTAACACAGGGAGCTCTGTACAGAGACCACACCTGGTATTAGTAGAAAACCAGACCCGTTTTTATTAAATGACTTTCCCTATCTGCACAGCCGGGTGGGGAAGGGGACAGTGGAAAAGCCACCACATGGGAGGGGAGACCATGGCCTCTACAGTTTTTTTGAATGGTGAGGGGATGTATTTCACCTTCTGTTATACTGTGGTACAGCCTATGCTAGAACACAGGCATCCCAACTCTCCTCCCAAAGCATCTAATATCAGATCCCAAACTTGCTGCCTTTAAACTCAAAAGGTACAGTTAGTTTTCCTCCCCACCACCTCTGCATTGCACTCCTACTCAATTTAAGCCAAGAAATACAGTTGAAAATTAAAGAGTATGGGGGGAATTAATGTTCGCATTGTGTTGTGCCGGGGGATGCAAAACTGAAGCCCAGCTGCGGATAATAAGAGGTCACTGCTTTACCAAAGATCACTACAAGAACAGTAATAAGATAAAGTAGACCACAAACCTGGATTGATGCTTGGTGGGGGAGGAGGTGGAAGAGGCTGGCCCTCCTTCAGAGCTTTTGTGACTTGCTTGGCTGATTGAATAGTATTAATGAAATCTTCATGGTGCTGCCTCCAGTTAGATTTCTTCCCTGGCTCTTTCTGTAATGGAAATAGAGGAAGACACAAACTGTACTTCCCCCTTGCAAGGGGCAGAGAAAAATCTCAGTGTGAGGGTTCTTCCTCTCTGAGAGAAAGGAAAAACGTTACAAACAAAAGAAATTTGCTTTTTCTGAAAGGCATAAGAAAGCTGATTTAGCCCTTTGCTGTCTATTGACAGCCCTGGAAGACGGATAAAAGAACAATGAACTCCAGCAAAACCTTCTGGTCGTGGCAGACCAAAGGGTGCTTAAGAGGGAATAGAAAAGACACTACAAGCAACGCCTTCCCTTCTCCTCCGCTTGTCAGGTTCCTCTTCTTGCTTTAAACCTCTGTACACTTCTGTTTCTTTCCAAAACTGATTTTAGAGGATGTTTTATAACAGCAGTCTGCACGGATACCAAATCAGCAGTGATTTGGCATCTCTGGGTAAAATTATACACGTGCATGTCCATGTGTATTCCACCCTCCCCAACGATGCATGAAAAAACCTTGTTCCAGTAAGAGCTTAAGCCTCTTTCCCTCCAGCTCTGTAAATAAGTTCAATTTAAATACATTTTTAAGCCTTTCAGTTCAACAGCAGTGAATCTTTGTAGCTTCATCTGTGGAAGATTTGGGGCTACTGACAGCCCTCAGGTTCAACCTGGGGCATTCACGCACCAACCATCTTAGATCACGCTCTCTTCCAGATTTAAGCGAAGTGGAAGCTGTCAGAGACTCGCATAGTCTTTAAAATACATACATGAACATTTCCTAGAAGAGCAGAGACACTTATGTGCCCAGAGTAGTCATGACACCTACTGGTTTGGCTTCTGAATGGAGAAATACTCTCAAATAAACAATAGCAGCACAGGGAGGGGGAGGAAAGAATTTGGCACCGAGTCAAGCACATATGTGAGACTCATCCACAACATCCAGGCTTTGTCCTTGGAAGAAACAATAGCATTACTGAATGAAAGACTTCATATGGAGATAACACACACGCTTCAGTTTTAACGATACCTTTTGCGGGGGCTGCTTCACAGTGGTGATTTCTGTTCCCTGCAGTCTCTGTTTCAAAGAGCTGAAGGGCTTGCGCTTCTTGTTGAAGACTTTCTTGCATATTGGGTCATGTCTCAGCTGGGATGCAAAGAAAAACAGTCATTTATGTGTTGAAGTCATGCTTTGTTAATGATGCTTCCTTACTCAGGCTTTAAAATTACTTCTGTTCAGGAGCAGGGAGCTGAAGCAGTATTTATTTCGGGTTCAGTTTAACTCCTGAAGGAGTTCAGCAAAACTTTAAAAAGCTGTCCAAGTACAGCTGCAGTTTGACACAAATAAGAAATAGAAGCCATTTCCAGTTTGTTCCACTCAGGGACTTGTTGGAGGCCAGCACAAATAATGACTTGCAGAGAAGAACAGGCTGGGTCTGTGATCGGGAACAGTCCTGTTGGGACTCCCCACCACTACCACCACACTTGGTTTTCTTTCTTTCTTGGTTAAGAAGGAGAACAGGCTGATCTTGTTCAAGGGGCCGATATTTACATTAGTTCTTTGAGCGTAGATAAGTACTCCAGACCAGGGGCTCCCCTGACAAACAGCAGCGCTGTCCATCCCATCAACACCACTGAAACAGCGACAGCCCCAGGCTGAAAGGGAGCAGCTGCTTACCGGCACACGTAACCTGACAACTCAGAAGCAAAACTAGGGATAACACCTGCAGCTGAAAGCACACGGAAATGTTAGGTAGATAGATACCCAGTGCTGAATTTGTGGAAGAGCCACACCTGACAACGAAGGAGGTTAAGATTCAGAAGTGTCTCAGATTTTAGCATCAACCTCACTCTTCTGCAACAGGATGGGCAATCCCCTTTGTGAGAAACACCATGAAAGCGAGGACCAAACCACGTCTTCACTCTTGTACTACTGCTTCAGGTCCTTATCTTCTGTTTCTAGACATTTTTGACAGCAAACTTGAGAGAATTCCTCAGCAGGACCAAGAGGGCAGCAGATACCTGTGTCTTGCTCACCGAGGAGCATACCAGTCCTGCATCTTCAGGGCACAGAAGGGCATTACGGGACTTGTCACTATGACTGGTGCGAGATACAAGAAACTTCCTGCCTCCCTCAAAACAGATAGCTGTCTTTTCAAACGATTTTACTAGATTAAACCATCACGTTCTTCATGTATCTGATCTAAGATACCAAACAAGGAACTACTAACACAGGGTAGTTCCACCTTAGTCTCAGTGCTCATAGTCAGCCAGCTTCCAGGGTATATTTCTTGTCTTTTTTTTTTTTTAAATCAGTTTTTAGTTCTATTGTGGGGGGTGACCTGATCTACCACAGAGCCACAGGATCAGTAACACAAACTGAGGAGGGGAGGGGTGCATGCAGAGCCCCCCTTGCAGAAAAACCCCTCAGCTGGGTTGTGTCAGCCATCCATTTAGTTCGTAATCCAGGGATCAGGGAGGTCAGGGGGAATCTTTTCATTCACTTCAGCAGGCTTTGGAACAGAGCCTGGTGCCCGCATTATGCTGTCAAAGGGACTACTTATCAGATGGTTTATTAGTCTATTTTTCCCAGGAAGCCTGAAAGAACAAATTCTGCCTAGAAACGTGGAACACAAAGAAAGCTTTAGGTTAGTAATTTATGTCTCACCAAGAGATAATATGGTATTTTAAATGCAATATGTAGTAAACATTTGGTTTTAGACAAGCAGGTAAATTAAGATAGTGCAAGGTTGCAGATTAAGTCACAATATTTCTGTGCGCATTCATTAATTCTCTAATCAAGTTCACCAATGAAAGCAGTTATTAGATCATTTGCTCTTTTAAACATGTGTTCAACCCATTTCTCTACTAGTGGCCACCTCCTCCTTCCCCCGTGCTCACCACCCCTTTCAGCTAAACGCATTAACACTTGCGTTAAAAAGAAGAGAGTTTTGTTTTACCAGAACATCTTGCTCAAAATGTCTTCCACAGGTTGTACAAGGAGCCAGGTCTTGACTTTGGGCAGCAGCTGTGTAAGATTCAAACCATGCGAGTCTCAGTTACACAGTACAGGGTGGCTTGGCTACAGCAGTCAGCGTTAGGACTGAGCCCTTGCTGAAACAGTATTTTGTTGTCAGAAAGGGACATCTACAGTCACGTGCCAGGGCTCCCTTTTGCAGACCTACCTTATTTGTCTTGTTCCTATGAAGGACAAGCTCTCCTTTACCATGATGGACAGCTTTTTGTTTTCCACATGACTGCTCAGGTATGTCCTTTCACAATAACATCACGGTTGGGTAGAGGAGGTGATGGAAGAGTATTCAAGTCCATCACTGCCTAAATTCAGGGAGGGGGGCTGGGAAGCAAGAGCAGGCGATCTGCACCCAGATTTATTCCATTCCACGTGTAAGTCTTCAGGAGCTAGCGATGCCCTGTAACAGCTTAGGGTAAACCGTTGCTATTCCAGAAAGTGGCAGGTGGTACACCAAGCGTGACACTATCTTCATTCTTAAGAAAGAAAGTTTCCATGATGAGCTTAAACAGCATCTCAGGATGATCTCTACTTTGTAGATTCAAGTTTGTGGGCATTTTTTTGTTTTTAAATCAGTAATTTTTTGAAAAAAATAGGTTTTTAAGTTACACGGAAAGTAGTTTTAAGCCTTTCTGACTCCAACTCCTGTGAGTCACATTTTCTCATTTCAGAGCAGGGACATGGCCTGCTTTCGGCTGGGATAGAGTTAATTTTCTTTCTAGTAGCTGGTACAGTGTTATGTTTTGGTTTCAGTATGAGAAGAATGTTGATAACACCCTGATGTTTTCAGTTGTTGCGAAGTAGTGTTTAGACTAAGTCAAGGATCTTTCAGCTTCTCGTGCCCAGCCAGCAAGAAGGCTGCAGGGGCACAAGAAGTTGGGAGGGGACACAGCCAGGGCAGCTGACCCAAACTGGCCTAAGAGGTATTCCATACCATGTGATGTCATGCCCAGTACATAAATTGGGGGGAGTTGGCCTGGGGGGATCACTGCTCGGGAACTAACTGGGCATCAGTAGGCGAGTGGCGAGCAATTGCATTGTGCACCACTTGTTTTGTATATTCCAATTCTTTTATTATCACTATTGTCATTTTATTATTGTTATTATTTTCTTCCTTTTTGTTCTTATTAAAACGTTCTTATCTCAATCCACAAGTTTTACTTTTTTTTTTTATTCTCTCCCAGGATGGGGGACAGGGAGCGAGTGGCTGCATGGTGCTTAGTTGCTGGCTGGGGTTAAAGCATGACAATCCATTACTTGTATTAAATAAAAACAGCTTTTAGGAAAACCTGAACAATAACAGTGACCCCTTTTCATGAGACTTGTAACCATCAAGAGGGAAAGACTTCTCATTCAAGTGTTCCTTACCTGCTCTTGCTGAAACAAAAGAAATCCTTGGTCTTGCTGAGCAGACATGTGACTGTTTCTTACCTTTTCCTTTAGATTTTACCATACTCCAAGGCACAGAGTTAAGGTTACTACAGTGTTTCACTGATTACAAGCATAGAGGAACAAAGCAATTCTACAACCTTTTTGACTCTTACTCTATTGCCTCTGTTTAAATGTCTTTCCACTTTTGTTCCCAAGCAACATCTTCCTGTGTGTATGTGCTTAGTCTGGACATACATATGCTACTCTTCCATTCAAGCATCTTCCTCTGCCTCCCCCATCTCTTTTATTCTGTTCTCATCCCCTCAAGGTTTTGACTGATAC
>VYZV01016827.1:2459-13722 GCA_013401275.1 Pandion haliaetus | reverse complement strand
AAGCCCCCCTTCGAACCCCCCCCCCCCCCCCCGCTGCCAAAACCTTGCCACAGAAACCCAATACAATGTCTGACAACAACAAGTAGTAAATCACATAAACTTCCATTTTTCTTTCAGATAACATGTTCAAAATGACAATTTGCTGTGATATTAGAGGGTGGAGAAGTGGTTAGAAAAAACAAAACACAAGAGAAAAAAGAAACAAACCGAGCAATGGGAGGGGGAAATGTAACAGAGGTGAACACCTAAGAATAGGGAAGAAGGAATTAGAAAAAACAGAGGCATAGGAAAAAGATCGAGAAAACAGAGAACTAGGCAAAGATTGGTAAAAGCAATGGTGAGGGAGTAAAGGGATAGAAGGAAAGGGCAGTCTCATACTTCAAAGAGCATTGATTTCAGATGCTGTCTTTTCATTGTGCTTATCCTACTAGATGCTACTGGCGTATGGCTATACTCCAACAGCTTTTGCAGGTACTGGTGGCCAAAAAGTATACAGAGGTCACCTTAGTGAATATTTCTCCTGCCTCTGTGACTTCTTACACCATGTTTCTCACCCACTGGCTTCCTAGAATAGGAAGCTGGAGAGGCAGCAGCACAAATCTACTTGGCACGGCCCTGTTTTTTCCTCAACTCTTCAGGTGCTGTAGAAGCTTGCCTCAGCCACGGCCAAGGCTTTGTAAATCTAACATAAACATAACATAAATAACAACTTATGGGCTGCTAGGCAAAGTGGTGCTTCTCCTGTGGGGTGTTCTGACAATCATCCAGAACTGAGAAGAGTTTGTGGGCCCCAGCCTTAGCAATACCTAACACCTAGTAAAATCAGTGGGAGGCCCAGCACTTGTCAGAATTTTCTCTGTTCTTTGAAGAATTAGATCCATCCACACACCAACATCTCACATAAAATAATGAATTACAGTGGTACTAGAGATATATTTCACTCAGTACCAGGAAATAAAATTAAGTTCTGTTTTTCCCCAGTCTGGGAAAAATGTCAAGATACAAAGCAAAAATATATGTATTTTTATATATTTTCTCTTATTCTTTGTGACCCAGCTGTTACCTTTGCTCTCATTCCCTAGCTTTTACTGCTCATCACACTTGCCTATAAACAAACAGCTACCTTCCTATAATCAAATGTGGACAAATGGTGTTAGGAGGAAAAATCAAAACAAAATGCCAGTGACTATACAGAGATTTAAATACACATATCGTTGAAACATACTCATGTAAGATTTATTTAAGTGTAAAGTAACACACATTTTCACTCTTTAAGGAAAATATTTGTTAGTGCCAATGTGTTATTCAAAGAATTATAGAAAGCTCTGCAAAACCAGTGAGATAACCACTTCTACTGATTAACAGTGACAGTATATTTAAAGAATACAATTATGTGGTGATTGAAATCCTTTATTCCTCAATGTCATTTATGTAAAAGGAACTATGGATCAAACTAGTTCACGAAGCTGTATCGTATGTTTCTAAAGCATCACTGTACCTGCTGGAGTATTAGTATACTAAGTTTCAAGCATTAGTTAAACAGTTTTGTATGTTAGGATACTTTAGGATGTTGTAATTCAAAGACATTAATAAATTTGTGAATTAAATTCCTTTCTTCTTGTAGTAGACATGATTTCTCAGGAAATGACCTAGGTAGACAGAATACCAGCTTGCACTGGAATGAAAGGTCCTGAGGGAATCAAAGGTTTCGTTGGCTCACAGTTCAAGTTCAACGTAATAGAAAAATACTACGAATAATTCTTTTCAGGTTCAGTGCATAACAGGTTACTAAAAATCGTTAAGAGGTTGGTGATAGAATTACTTGCTTCTGAGTTTTAATTCCTTCCTCTTACTTCTCTTTTTTCTTTTTTCTTGCAGGCTCTCCCTTCGAGCATATGGTAGAATTTAAGAGGGATGTGGGAAATGTAAAATACCACCTGTTAATGTTAGTAGAGTGTGTGGAGCCCATACTATCTTCAAAATTCTTTTTATCTTTCTCATAAACTTCCTTTAGGTGTATTTCCTGCTAAAAAAATATTTTACCAGGAATATGGCAGTATTGAAGGGCTTAGATTGATAATCTAATGTGAAATAATTTTTCTGTTCCCATTATAAATTTTTTATGTTTCTAATAAATTTCTATATTTATATTAATTTAACGATGTTTAACATATGTTGTTAAAAACTTACCTATCTTGAGAACCATCTCTGGCTAAAATGATAACCAAATACATATTTGTTTACTTTAGCACTGGAAAACCAAGCTAGGATGGTCCTTATTTGTTCTGTCAGTGTCTTCTGTGTCGTATCTGTTCAGCTCAGTGATTACTGTCAGTAATGTGGAGTTTAAAAGAAGAGCTGAAGAGAGAGTGGAAATGCAATTTGTGTCCTGTGCTGTCTCACGTATCACAAAGAAAACTGGCAGCTTAACACAGAATTTTTGCTTGACCTTAGCAGTAGAGCAGAAAGAATACAGCTCCTTTTTCTTATACTGAGAGTTCTGTCCAAATGAATGCATCTTAATGGGGAAGCTACACACCGGAGTAGGTGGGGAGGGAAACAGGGAAAAACTATGCAGTTGAAGAAATAAAACTGCATTTGTTCTTGAATGTCTCTGAAATTACCATAGAATGCCTTGACCCCTGTTTTCTGCCCATGCACTCAAATTTCTGCATTAAAATGGTTAAAGCAATGCATGGTTAAATGAGATGGATCAGGGAGAGGGGAAGATGTAGGAATTAATTCAGTAATTTCTGTAGGTTTAGGGAGAAGTATTAAATAGTCTTGTGTCCAGCATATATTATAACACAATTTATACCAGAATTTGCAGGACAAAGAACCTCAAGTTTGTTTTGAGATTGATACATTATGGAAGAGAATAGCTAACAGGATAAAAGTTCCTGGGTTACAAAAAGGTTTCCAAGGTTTAAAACAGAAGTCTTTGAGTAAGCAGTTATGGTGGATTGACCCAAGCCAATGGGTGTCTTGGTAGCATGGAGGTATTTCTGCTGTGCACCTTACACACTTACGGTTTACTTGTAGGCCATCTCTGCAGCGTATACACAGCGGAGTAGAAATATTTGCCATTCAGCCACCTCACACGTTCCTGGGGAACATCATCATTGAATCTGGCTGAGTCTTATGGACAGGTGCTAAGGTACTTATCTAGCTTTCTCACACAGGAGGAAGTTCGTGGCATGCTACTTTTTGCAGTTGAAATGAGGAATGGCATATTTATAGTATCATTAAATCATCATTGGCAAAAAAAGTGGGTCAGTATCCCTAACATTTGGTGCCACTGCTAAAGTACCTATAGTTCCAAGGAGACTTCTCTTGTCTTATTTGATAACAAATATATCAAAGGGTTATTTGAACTATCTTTCCTGGAAGGAATCTGTTGAAGCCCATACTGCAGGTCAGCACTGGCTAGTGTCCCAAGCAATTTTGGTGCCATGCAGGACAGACGCTAGAGCAGCACAGCAGTGCTGCCTTCACACGGCAGCTCTCGTCGTCTCTGCGATACTGGCTGCAGTTCTCCATGCCCCGGTGGTATTTTTCAGAGCGTCGTAGTTTCTTGGCCTCGTCAGGATTCTTGGCAAATCTTTAGATCTTCTCTGTGGCAGGGAACGGCCAGTTCTGAATGGTGATTCCCAAAGATTGTCAGCATGTTCTTACCAATCCCAGTAGTCACTATTGAAGTATGCAGTGGACAAGGCTGACTGAAGTGCCAGTTATTAAAGGCAGATGAGGTTTTTTCCTGCTTTCTTTCAGTTAAGTTAATTTGCTAGACATAAATACAATTACAAAAATTATATATTTTCTTTAGTATTTCATCTGACCTGATGTATTGTTTATGACTGTAGCCTGAGGCTGTGTATTACTGTGTTGTTTCCCCTGTCACCATCTTGCTTCATACATACTATTACAAACTGCGTATCTCTCTGTTAGTTTCTGGGCACTGAAAAGACACAAAAAGTTTGAGTGGACTAGTAGTCCCCAGACAGCCATAAATCTGCAGCTGGATTTTAATTTTCAGTTTTTAAATACATAAATCTGTATGATTAATAATCTCATAATTTACTTAAAAATAAATTTAAGCTGCATGATATGTAGCAATCAAATCACTGGTATTGTTATTGTGGCAGCTGATGCTTATGCTGGTGGAAGTTGGAAAGATATTGCAAGCATAATACATGAATAAATGTAAATATCTTTCTGGTCTAAGCCTCGTAACACCCCGACACTGGAACACAGGGCCACATTGCTAATGCTTATCTAATGACAAAATTTTGGATTGGAACAGAATCTTAGCTTGTATTCGATTTCCACATTTTATACTGTGTTTTGCGGTCTAATGTATACCCCATCTCCCTGCTTCTGTTTCCCATCTGTAAAACGAGACCTGAGATATTTGCCTTCCATTGTACGTAATAAGCTTTCCAACCTTCAAATGCGGAATACTTTTTGAAGCTGTTAAATGATACAGCTTAGTAGATACTTAAGCCACAAGGGGTCATCATGTGCAGCATAGTTCTGTGACTGGTACCAGGTGACAAGTGCTTTGAACTTTATCCAGCAATTTCTTCAGAGTCCACGTCATCTCAATAAGGAAATTAAGAAAAATGTGTTAAGGAAATAATACTAAGATAAATTCAGTAAAGATGTTACAGCTAGACATAATGATTCAAGGAAAGAAAGTCTATAATACATTTTGGTAAACTAAGCAATCAGTGAAATTAGTGTGTATCTCCTCAAACAGGAAAGGAACTGTGAATGCCTACTTGATACAACTACTGAATTATTGAGCAGATAGAGAGGCAAGGCCAGCTTATTCTTGGCCAAGTTCTGGGCAGAGCCTAGTATTATTCCTCTTCTCTGAGAATTCCTCCTGAACTGAAACTCCAAAAGACAAATAATAGTTTATTTTAAAACTTGATAGATTTGTATGTGAAACACCTAATCATGTGTTCAAGATTCAGGCAGCTCTGGGATTTGCCAGAAAGACACGTCCAGGAGATTCTGTGGGGAGAAATTTAGGTACTAGTGCTGAAATCCATCTTGGCTAATTTCAGCTTCTGAAAATGTTATCTGAGCCTAGATATGTAGGTGCTCTCTATAGTTGGTGGAGCGAGGTGCACAGTCCTAGATACTTAATGGTTTCCATTGTTTGAGAGAAGCCTGGATGACTGGGCAACCAGGATGAGTAGTTGTCAAAGGATAGGTGGGAATAACCAGAATTCAAATATTGGTAGGAGTGGCTGTAATCAATGTGGAGAGTTCTTGAATGTAATAAACCATGGTATTCAGTACCAGTTCCTATTACTGCAGAATTTATTGATGCCTCCTCTTTTTTATACATGATGTATATGATGGCTTCACATAAATTTGTTTTGAAGATATTTTTCCTCTATTAAAACCATCTATAATTTCAGTGATAGTAATGCTCCCTTTGAAATTGAAAATATATAGTCTGGTGGTCAGCCTGTCTTCATGAGACCTTAGTCCAATGGGTATGTGAGACTTTTTCTGTTCCTAGTCTAAAAAGCTCATTTATTTTAGCTCATGCAAACTGATGAATTTAACTCTGGAGTTCTCTGTTCTAATACAGTAGCCTTCAACATGCTCAGAGGTGAAGCTTCCAGTTACATTTCACTTTTATTAAAGCAAATTAGATTTATGACTTTTTTATTTTCAGTGAGGCAAACAGTAAGCAATATCTGTCCTCCTGCAATCGTTTTTTCAACCATTTTCCAACTGAAACAATTTCACTTAGACACATGACAAAACTGTGAATCAGTTATTATTTAGAGACTATTAATTTTGTCATAATAGGTACCTTAGATTTTTGTAGAATACTCTACAAAATGTATATTACTGCACATTCCTTTAAGGATCTCATAAGGGTGAAGCATCATCACAGACTACCTCTCTGTAAGGAATATTTTTAATCACAGCATAGCTAAGTTTTCCAGAAATGTAGGATGGAGGGTAGCTGTCAGGATGCAAGGCTTTACTTTGCTTGCATTCAGGCAGAGAATTCCTACCAGTTAAGTACTTGATATTCACAGTTTCACTGAAGCAAGTTAAGTCAACAGTTTCAAAATGGTATCACCATATTTAGAGAGTTTGGTGAAAGATGAGTCAGTGCTTCATGGAGCAGACATATCTTCTGACATCGATATCACTTCGTCTGCTGTGCTTCTCACTTTCCTTGGCACTTGTTCTTGATTGATGTCTTGTTCTGTGCCACTTGATTCATCACGGTCAGTGATCCAAGGACATGAAAAATTCATCCCAAGACAACAAATATTTTGTAGTTTATGGTATTTCTTTCCCTTTGGATTCAAGCAAATTAATTCCTCCAGAGAGCAGAAAACTTATAGAGTATAGCAGTTCTGGCATTTCTGTGGAGAGAGCAAGTACAATTGTGTCTCCATTCTCTCATGCAAGAATAAAGATAATGTGTTATAAAACTGAATTATCTAAATAATGACAAAAAATAATTCGTCTAAGGGAGTGGGTTGTGCAAAGGAATTTATTTCTGCCCTGATGGTAAGTACCACTTAATACTATACACTAAATTTCGAAAAAGATATATAGACCTATATCAAGAATAATTTTTTTCTTAAGGAAAATTCCCATTTTAAACCACTTGTCTTAGATAAATAAATTCCATCCTGTCTTGGTGTCACTGTATTTTTATTTATCATGATACCTACTCATCTACATTAAAATTTGATCTTCCACAAGCAGAATGGCTCTGTAATGTGTACTTCTCTCTAAACTTGCAGTTGAGATCCATTTTTTCACCAGAGTTTTAAGTAAAAGAACTGGGGTAGTGTTATGACTTAGGAGAATCTGAAATGAAAACCATACATTCAGCCATTATTAGGTGCAAGAAATGAATATAGAGCTCCCAAGTCACAAGACAGGGTCTTATGCCCAAGATTACCTTTCCTCTCTCAGAATGGGAGTCCAATTTTCACATCATCAGACCTAGAAATTGTGATACTTGATAAATGCTGTCTTCATGCCTTTTATGTTATCTCCTGTAAGACAAAGTGGCATCTGAAACAATCAGAGAGACAAATGAAGTGAGAACTTTGCATAAGAGACAGATGATATGGAATTTAAACTATCTAGTGGCTGACTACAGTAATTGAGTTGAACAAATTGCTTTCCTGAAAACAAGTGGTGGAGTCATCTGGTGCAATATGAGTAAATAGGTAGTGCACATGTGTCAGAGCTGAACATGTGGTGCCTAACTGAGGTAAGGGAGCCTAAATCATGCACCTGCTTGTTCCTAGACTCTCATTACTTCACCTCATTGTCCATGCTTCTCTCTTTCTCAATATATTCAGGTTAAACAGACAAATCTTTTTATTTTTTCTATTGTGAAAAATAAGAGGCATTTTCTCTTTACATTTCAAAAGCTGTGTCATGTTACGATGCTTGTGTCACTGCAATGCAGGACAGCTTTTGTCATGATCTTTTGCCTCGTACTTTTTGCCTCATACTACATCTGTAATGCTTTCTAAGGATTAACATCATGTGCTTATTTTGTTCATGTATATGTTTGTACAGAACTGCTCACGTTTTTTATTCACAAACACCAAAGTTTCTAGGAGTCTTATTAGAGTCATTTATTGGAAAATAATTGATCTTTACATGTGCTTTGCATTTGTTTAGGGAGGAAGAAGCAATGTTATTAATGTGGCAGCTCTGGAGCTGGCATGAATTTATGCAGTTCCATTAGTAACACTACAGAAGAATTCCAGTCCCCCCTGACCAGTGCTGTGGTTAGCATTAGCAGTATCCCACTAAAATTTCACAAACTTTGACAGACTTGTGCAGGAAGCCATATTTACTCAGATGTAAATGGATACTTCACCAGGTGACTAGATTTTCAAAAGCAGAAAGATATGATGTCATGCCTGTCGCTTTCTTACATATGATAGCTTCCAGAAAGGAATATACTTAACCACACCAGTAAAATGAGTCATAAAGATTCAGGTTTCTATACAATGACCTGTATTTGAAGGTCTGCCTGTATCTGAAGATACGTTTTCTCTATTTGAATTCTCAAAAATAGATCAGTACTGTCAGTGAAATTCTTGGCTGTGTTTGATGCACCCCAGGATGGGTTTTGCCCTCTTGGCTGCCAGGGCACACTGCTGGTTCCTATCGAGCCTGCTGTCAATCAGTACCTCCAGATCCCTTTCTGCAGGGCTGCTCTCCAGCCACTCCTCTCCCAATTTATATTTGTGCCCAGCATTACTGTGTCCCTGGTGCAGAATCTTGCACTAGTTCTTGTTGAATTTCATGCCATTGGTAATTGCTCAATGCTCCGGTCTACCTAGATCCCTCTGCATGGTCCTTCATCCCTCTAGAGAGTCATCCCAAGAGGAATCTTCTTATAGTGTCAAGAATTCAGTCTCTATTCTTCCACTAGAGTGCCATCTTAAAAAGAAATAATAAAAATTAAGTGGATTTAAGTAGCAATTTGCTGAATTTCTTGCTCTACAGCAGCTGTTGGACCAATCATAGGGATTTGCCTGACTTGTTTTCTGTATCTATTCCTGGCCAACCATATCAGACCCTGACATTCAATGCATAGCCAGAACTCAGGGAGAAACATGGAAAAGCTGAGGCCCTCTAAAATGGGAGTAGCTTTGACAAAGGTATTGGCATTTCTTCCTGAACCTTGTTAGCAGATAAAGCTACTTAGCAAAAAGATAGTCTGAATGAGATCAGATGTATGTGCTGTTAAATGGACTGACTACATGGGTTTCAGAGTGCTCCAGAGAAGAGAAATGTAAACCACCTCGCCTCTGCAAGCCTCCGGACTCAAAGCAGATGAAGCCTGCTCCAAATCCCATTTAATAGCACACTGATACAGCTACAAAACACATGGAGAACATTAGGGTCAAGAAGGTCCCTTTATGAGATAGAGATTACCACTGTCAAGTCTCTTGAAATGCATAAAAATAAACTAAAGCCTCATATCTGATAAATATTGTACGTTTCAAAATTGATGCACAGGTACTCCAAAACCACTCTTTACAAAAATCAATTCAGTAATTGCAAAATGCATAAAAATACACTGTGCACCTGTCTTATCATTATCCACTTGAGAATATCAAACTTTCAAAGGAAGGCAAAAAGAAGGAGACTCTGAGAGTAATTCTTTTAAAGCAATAATCTAAAGAATCAATAATATGACACTCCATGTTAAAGAATAAATTGAAAAGGTGACTGTGCTCTTCTGTATATTCTGTGAGTGGCCGGATCAGTCTGACTGAATGTCTGAGAAGCTATTTGGTTGATTTTCCTTTCTGTTACATAAACTTGTGGTTAACGTGTTGGTCTTCCAAAGCCAGCTGAAGATAGTGACAAGATTTGTCAGCTTCCCTGGGCTGTGAAAAAAGATATCATGCTCACCTTCTCTGTATTTAACTGCACCAGAAGTTTTACCAATCTTTTTGTACATATAATTAATCTTTCTTCAGTTCTCAAGAGTTTTTCCCATGCAGTGATAAATGCACAGCAGGAATATTACAGTATTTTGCTACTGTCCTTTGTACACTAACACCACATAGGAAAAAAGCTTCAGGTTTATGTGAAATTCAGTGATCTTCAAAAGACTCATTTCTCTTTTCTTTCTTTCTGAGTTGTTTGAAAATGTTGAAGAATCTCAGTTTGGTATAACTACGTGGAAGTAAAAGGAGTAAAACTGGTCCAGCTTGAGAATACAACACAGCAGAATGACATTTCAGTCACTGAGAATTCATTTTGAAGGGTAATGTGATGAAGTCCAGTTAATACTTTCAAAAGGTTTTAGGTTTTGGTTCAGATTCAGAAGTCTTTTCCCATTTAGAAAAAGACTGATCTCTACTTAGGCATATTTTATGCTGGTTAAAGATGAGGTTTTGGTATTTCTTGAACTAGGCTCTTGTTTCCTTGTTGAAAATCTAATGAATCAGTGGAAAAATCCCCGTAGATTCCAATAGGCTTTGGATAAAGTGTTGTGAGATATTAACTTCTATTAGAATGGTTATCATATAAGAAAACAGCTTTTGGTCATGAAATGCAAATGTTTTAAATCAGCTGCCACCACTTTAATGTGTAGTTTCTATACTAGAGAGTCCACTGTCAGGTCTCTGCAGTTTGGAAGAGATGGTCAAACAGCAATCTTAGACTTTGTGAGAAGCTGAATCACTTTTCCTTTCCTTTTCCAAGGTTGATAATGGTAGGAGAAAGGGGAGTAGAAAATGAGGATATCAGGGTGGGACTGATAGAAAGTTGAATGTAGTAATAGATTAAAAACACAAGAGCTATTATTCCTTAGTATTCACACAGCAAACAAATCTCTCACTTGTAATACTAGGGGGTAAGGAGGAGAGAGTAATTCCTGCCATGTGTCCATTAGAAACAGAAGATTCTACTTTTGCTTTTAGGTACAACAATATACAGTCCATTTGAATTAAACAGTAAGGCTTTTGTGCAGGTACTGTCCTGGGGGGAAGGGATGACCCATGTCCAGTACTTAAATCAATGGTTATCCTTGCATCTGAATAAAGCCCTGGAGAGCCAGACACTTAATATTACAAAGAGAAGCCAGCAATTACATGGAGAGAAAAAATTAAATAACAATTTAAAGATTTCAATGGAAAAATTGAATTAAATTCTAATATTTGCTTGGTTTTAATCTTTCTAAAGACTCATATGTTCATAGCAGCATTTAAACAGTTCAGCTACAGAATAGTTTAATGAGCTACTACATTGCCCTGAAAAGGTTATTTTATATTAAGTGTTTTTTCTCCTTTGTCTTTATACACAGATTTGTTTAATGGAGAATAGAGATATTTACCAAACTGCTGGGAAAATGTCTCACCTTAGCAGTGTATAAATATAGCAGATCATGTATGATAACACCCATGTTAGTTCTGATTTTGGCATTCTGCTAATTACCATATAATAATAAAATGTTAAATCAGAGTAAGTATTAAAAATAAAAAGCTGAATAAAATGCATAGATTACTTAAAAGAAACAAACCGGACTATTTTCCTGAAAGCTCTGTTCTTCTTTTATTGAACATACTCTTCTAATAACTTGCATTAAAAAAGAGTGGCAGAGAGAGGAGAGACTGAACAAAAATGGCAGTGGTAAGCAATAGCTCATAGAGAATTTACTCCGTTTTCTATTTAGGGTACATTTACACTTATTTATTTGCAATATTTAATAATTGAACCCTATACTCTT